>VDFB02118021.1:0-19003 GCA_007258455.2 Sequoia sempervirens | reverse complement strand
AGGTGCAACGCCATCTTGGTTCTTTATACCCTGATGCATCGTGCCTACGTGTGTTATCAAACATAAGGTAATTGGCCCTTTGAAAATCCCAACTCCTTGGCAAGAAATCATCATCATCATCATCACCTCATGTCTTGTTGGAATCTCTTATTTTCTTCTATCTCTTACTTTTCGCGCTAACATAGTACCATGACAGTTAATCATAAATCATCGCTAATGCATCCATCCTGCATCCACAAACCATCTGCATATCATATCATATCATATAAGAAACATTGATCATCTCGCATGCATTGGATTTCATCATTTCATAATATAGATTGGTTATTCTAGGCATCTCATAAACCATACATCTATCACCCATATACATAATCATAAAAGCATCATCATATCAAATCATGTGCATCCATCATATCATCCATGCATCATCATATCATCCATTACATATGAACATCATAATCATCTCATCATCAATAATGTCACTATCATGGTACAAGTCAGGATCAAGTGGGTGTAATATATCAAAATAGGCATGAGGCTACCCATGGCTGATGACTGTCTACATCAAATATTCAAGTTGAATTGATCTTGAACCTCTTTGTCGAGAGATTGACCCTCAAATCAAACCTCTTCGCCTGATCTCTCAAGGGGGCAATATACCAGCATAATTCTTCATTCGTTGGGGCAGCAGTGGGGCATCCGAAAAAATTAGAGAAATTTTGACTTTTGATCATGGCAAGGTTATTCTTTGAACCAACGCAAAGAGTGCATCACTTCAAAGATGTAAAATGTAGACATTTGAAAATATACGTGATTGATATCGTACCGGATCCCGATCTACCAACACGCTTCATCCCTAATTATCCCTCTATTCTTTAACCATTTAATCAAATAGCCTTATTTGATTAAATTCATCATAATTCTCCTTTTAATTAAATAACTCCTGATTTAATTAAATCATTGTCTCTGTGTAATTAGCTAGGTCACTTCATCTTCCTATCTTTGATTTAATTAAATAATCCATATTATTTTATTAAATCTCTAAAGTTCATCTAATTGAATTAAATAAATCAAGCATTTATCTAATTTAATCTATCACTTCCTTTGGTTAAATAAATCAAAATATTTATTTAACTAAGTCTAAATCATTCTTTTCTCATTTTGAGTTATTTAAATCCTAATATCTAAGCCAAAATGGTCAAATCAACTAACATCATTTAAATTAATCAAATCATGATCAATGCTAATCCTAATCACTCAAATCCTCTAGATTTTGCAACTTGCACAATTAAATCATTTAGTTGATTTAATAATTCCTATTTACTTTCAAAATGGCATCAAAAAGGGAATATTCCTCCAAGTTTGAAATCTCCCCCCAAATAGACTTGTCCATCCAACAAAGCATTTAAAGCTCTTACATGTCTCCCACTTGGCATTTAACTCATCTTTCATCCCCCTAAACATGTCATCTCATCAAATTCAAATTTCAAATTTTCACATTGATCAAAATGTGCTCAACCTTCATCCTATCAAATGTTGACAAGAGGCATCTTGCCATTGGTTGAATGTTAGTCCCACATTGCTTCATTTTTGGCATTCATCCATCTTAGAATTCTATAAATGAAGAGCTCATTCTTCATTTTATCCATCCACAATTTGAGTAAAGTTACCATGCTCAAATCATTAGCAATCCTCATCCATTATCATTGAATCTTAGCTAGGTTATGCAGGTTTTTAGCTTGGAGCACTCATCATTCTTCATCAAAGTGGATCACCATCACCATTCATCATCAAAGCTTGCAAAGGAGTTGGGAAAGGGCCAATTTCCACATCAAATTGGCACCAACTCCCCCATAAGATCAAGAGTTTGCATATTCTCAATAGGATTTAGCTTATTTTCATCTTCTTTCATTGTGTTCTTGTCTTATTTCTATTTTGAATATGGTTAAATGGATTCTATGGGGAATCTCTATTCTAACTTGCATTTGATCTTATAAATGTGTTTATTCATTGTGTTTTTGCGTGTATTAGGATTTTAGGTTCACACTAATTATGTTTAACTGGCTCATTATCTTTGTTATTCAAGATGTTTAAGTGAACCAGAGCCAGAAAAACTTTGAGAGGATCAATTTGATTGCGGAGGAAAGTTGTAGAGCGAATCTTGATTGGATTTTAGTCTTTCCCAAAGAGCGTTTTAAGGTAGGGCTCTTCTCCTTCTTCTCACTTTGCATTGTTTTTTTTCTGTTTCCTTGTGTTGTGTCATGTTCTTGTGTGTTCATAAAGTTTCCCTCTATGATTTCTTCACTTTTTGCTTGTTTCGATTGGTTTGTCTCATCTGTCTTCTTTGTGTCCTTTTTTTGTTCAATTTTTGTTTGGTTTTTATTCATTGTTTTTCATGTCCTGTTGCTTTCATGACAAGTGTCTTTTGTTGTGCCCTAGTTTGTAACTAGAGTTTCAGCTTGTGAGGGTTTTTTTGTTATTTAAATTTTTTCAATTCATTTGGAAACCCTTTCTCATTTCAATTTTGTGTCGACTCTGCAATTGTTGCATTGGGTTAATCTTCCCCTAATTTTCTGAGTTGGTGTGTTGTGCAAACTAGGGTTTTCTCGAAAACCTTTACAAAATGTTTTTCCTTAGGTTTAAATTTGGTCCTTGTATGGTTGGAAGATGGGGTTAGGCCCTTTTATTTGGATTTCCTCATAAGCCCATGTGACACAGGTCTTTAAATTCAAATGACTGTGTCTTTGAAAAACACCCTCCATTTTGCATATTGAATTGGTGGGAGCGGACTTAGGAATGAATTCGTCCTGAAGTTATTTCCATTAGGATTAGTTCATAAAATGACTTTGCTTCCAGTCATTGCGGTGTTTGGTCTTTATACTTGTCCTTGACCGAAGCTAGAACTAAAATGAAGATTGAACTTGGAACTAGCAATTAGTACCGAGTTCGGTTTTGTTTCTGATTCCATTCCTAGTTTCACTCTAGTCTCGGTCCCACTTTGTTCAAAAATAATGCCTTGTTCCTTATTCTCATATGGCTTTGCCTCCAATAAAGGTTGAAGTTTGGCTAAGTTTAAATGTTGTTTCAAGGAGATGGAGGTGGGTATTATCTAATGTATTGACTTCTATGTTTTTGTTCCTCTAATATAGGAGTTTATTGCAGGGATTAGAAAATGCCAGGGGCATTAGATGAGGCTTCTCAAAGGAGCCAGCTAGCAGAAACTTCAAGGCAAGCAGTTAGGCCAAAGAAAATTAAAGTGGAGTAGCTCCCCTACACTCTAAGGTACAAACATGGAGAGGCTACCCTCATGGCTAGCAAGGTTGGTTCTGAGTGGGCGGATATTACAGACACCAACCTAGGCCCTTTTAACTTTGAAGAGTTGGTAGATGAAACTTTCAATGAAGATGCTACACCAAGAGCCAAGAGGATTGCTCAGTCAGGATTGGCACATGTTGCACTATTCCCTTTGTCTGTTCAATGTCCAGAATTTATATTAGTAGTTGCAAGGGCCTATAATCTTGCTACCAGGTAGTGTGTGGATTCACAGGGGAATGTCATCATTGATTGACATCTCAAATGTCTGGGTTCATGTTTGATGCACCTATTCCATAGAATCCTAAGCAATTGAATGAAGCAGAAGCATTGAAATTTTATAGCGATAAGAAAGAAAATAATAGATCCCACATGAGCAAGCAATGGATGAGGGTAGAGAAAAAGTCTCTAACCAAGCTTCTTGACTAGCCTAAAAGGGAAGATTTTGGCAAAGAGATTGGGGACATAATCATGGTGCTTTCTAGGGTGTTTGGGAAAAGAGATGCTTCACAATTTAAGGAATGGACGTTCCCATTCATCCAAACTATTTTGGACGGAAGACAAAAGTTTGATTGGCCAATGATAGTGTCAAAGAGTATTCATAATCAGATGCTTAGAGTGAGAGAAACCAAGAGTTTATTTAGATCTCTTATGTGGTCTATGAAGCTACTTGAATGGGGATCTTTCCTAGACTCAATACAATGGGCATATTGGGAGAAGCCCAAAGACAAAAGAAGTTGTGGGAGCACTATAGTCATCTCACCCTGCAAGCATCAAAGTCACATTATAGGAGGGTTAATGATTCCTTCCTTTATGTTATCATTAATAGATTCACTGGAGATGCAAGATACAAATTAAGTAGGGAGGAAATGGTATTTATCAATCAGTGGGGACAATGGTTTATTCAATACCCCACATTTACTTATTTCAAATTGGGAGGTTTTGATGGTCATCCCCATTTGCTCCCTAGATGCTGCAACAATAGGATTGTATTAATGGAATTCATTTACTAGGATTTGACTGTTAATTTCAAACTTGGTACAAAACACAAGACTGGTTGTCATAAGCTCCCCATGAAATTGGGAGAGTTTAGATGTCCACACATTGTGGTAGCTAAGGTTGTTTGTGAAGAGTTGATTTATCTAAAGTTGGGTTTACACACTTCTAGGAAGCATTATGACCCTGGACACAAAATGCAGGCTTTGGTTCCTAGTCTCTTTGACAAACATTTCAATTTATTGGAGGACTTTTTGATGGATCTGCAAGACGAGTATAATCTTAGGAGGAGAAATTATGAAAGATTATCTATCCCACTCATGGTTGAGTATGGGATCAAGGAGGAAATTCTAGAGACATTATCTAATGATGGGATAACTTTGGATCCCCAATATGATGTAGATAAGATAGGCATCAGAGATCTTGATCTAGTGGATTGGAATGTTGAAGAATCTATTGATATAAAACAGGTTGCAAGACCAGTCTTGGATAGTAGTGTACAATGGGTTAGCTTGAGGGTTAACTAGCTAGAGGCTTAGCCATCTAAGAAAATAAAGACTATTGGAACCACCCAGTACAAAAGAAAAAGGAGAATTCCTCCTATGGAACTCTTGTAATTTCTTCCTTCTAATAAAGAAGAGGAAGTTGTTACCCAAGACTTGCCATAGGTACAAGAAGGGGATGCCACTATAGAAGTTGGTGCTTCAACATCTATTATAGAAGAAGCATCTACTCAAACCCTTCGTATAGGACAACCATGTGAGGGAATTATTATGGGAACTCTCCATCAAGAAGCTGAGTTGTTAAAAGAAAAGGAGCCTAAAATAGAAATGCATGATATTGCAATGGATCCTGAGGCTACCCCATCTAATAAAGAAACTCATGCAGTGGCTTCCCATGATGTAACAGATGATGCAAAAACAAATTATGTGTTAATAGAGGAGGATCAATGGAAACTCTTTGAGGATGCTAAAATGGAAGTTGATGCCAAAGCACAAGTTGGGGCATTGGCTAAACAGAAGAAAGTAGATGCCAAGTCCCAAGTTGAGGCACTAGCTAGGCAACAGGAGATTGATGCCAAGGCACAATATGATGCATTGAAATAGAAGGAGCTGGAAGATAAAGTTAAGGCTGATGAATTGGCTCAGAAGTAGCAACAAAAGGAGCAGGAGCTCAAGATGAAGGAAGAAAGAGAAAAATTGATTTTGCAGCAGAAAATTCATGATCTTGAGGAAGAGAAGGCTACTCAAAGAAGGGAAAAGGAAGCCCTTAAGGCTAAGATTAAATCTATGGAGGAGGCTCATAAGAAGAAGGAAGAACAAGAGCACCTAGAAAGAGAAAATGAGGTTGCAGAGCTTGCTCTATATGAGAAGAAGTCTAAAGAAGCCTAGGATTATGTCAAGAAATTAGAAGAGCAAAGAGACTAGGTGTTAGAGAAGAAAAGATAAGAAGAGGAAAGTCTAAAATAGAAGTTGGAGGCTAAAAGACTACAAGAATAGAAGGATAAGGAAGAGGCCGAGAAGCTTGCACAAGAAGAGGCACAAAAAGAGCAATAGAATGTGCAATAAGTTGACTCTTAGGCTAAAAATACCATATTGCAACCTTTATCCTCTACTATTGTTGCTTCTTCTTCAACACAAATAACTAATACTCCTATAGCTCCTATTTGGTTAAAGCTTGACTTGGAGAGAAAGCAAATAGTTCAACCACAACCTTTAAACTGGGATGAAATGATGAATGAAATTGAGAAGGAGAGGCCTAAAAAGAAGTCGAGGGTTCTTCACTCCACCAAACTTATAGACACAAGAGAAATCATTGTTAAGTGTGCAATACCAATGGTGGACAAGAACCAGGATTGTATGCAAATGACTGATTATCAATTGGGCATGGTAAATTTGGGGAGGCCTACAAGAAATCAGCAAATGAACTTGATTGATAATGTGGCTTCCTCTACTAAGTCCAGGATGATCAAAGATAAACAAAGGAAAGATGAGCTTAAGGCTCAGCTGGATCAATTGCATAAGTTTTTGAAGGATGTCTCAACTCCAATTTCTCAACAAGTTACTGCTCCTGAATCTCCAATTTTATTAACAAAGACAGAAGTAGATGATTTGGTGCATATGAGAAGCAAGGTGGGAATGATGGAAAGATGGTTTGACAAGCTCAATCAGGAGGTTGATGATGTTCTTGTTGATGGTTTTAAGATTCATAAGGTAGCACTTGAGTTGGAAAGGGATTTAGACCAGCACACCAAAGATCTAGATAAGCAAGGTGAAGAATATAAGGAACATGCTAAAAGGCTTAAGGATATTAGCCAGGTGCCTCAGTCGACTCTACTTGAGCAATCAATCCTTGAAGAGGATAATGTGGATTTCATTGAGAAGACTGTAAGGATAATAGGGTACAAATACAAGTATATTCAAGAGCATAAAAATGAGATTCAAGAGGTTACTAAAGATTTGAATCAACAAATGGAAGAATTAGAGGTAATTGTCGCTATTTTAGTCAATCTAGATACCTTAGTCAAGGATGGTATTTATTTAGATAATATGAGGGAGAAATGGAGTGGAAGATTTGAAGAGGTGATGCGAAAAGGAGATGATGGAGAGGACTTGTTATTGGACAGGTTCATGGACATCCGAGAAGAAGTGAAGGCTACTAAAAGGGAAATAATCAAATTAAAGGAAGTACATGGATTGGTTTTAGCAGAATTAAAAAGAATTAAATTTGAAGATGATTGGTTGGATGGGCCTAATTCTAATGTCCTTCAACAAGTGTTTTCCAATTATGATGAGTACATCCTTGAGCATACAACGCAGAAGTGAATTGTCTCTCTTCACTAGACTCAACATCTCCTTCTCTCCTCTTTTTTAGGGCTTTGATGTGGACTCAACTCTAGTTCCCTTCCTGTTGGAAGATGAATTACTCTGAGAGGGGGTTGAATCAGAGTAATGTGAAAATTTGATTTTTGTAACTTGAAATGCAAATATAAATGATGACTTTGAAAATCGCAAAGTAAACCCTATTAACTTTAAAGTGAACTTTAACACAACTAAGAACTTTTAAAAAAAATGATTCTTTTGAGTGACTTTACAAATTACTGTCAAAGAATAATATAAATTGTTCATATGAAATTGATTGAACAATTCTCTATAGAATGCTTTAGATGCACAACTTATGACAAATTGGACATTCTTTCATAACATATTGAACAACATACATTCATGACAGATTGAACTATATATTTTGAAACCTTTCAGAATGAAACATAAACATGTATTAGAGAATTGCATGAAATTCTTTTGACATATGACTAAATGAAAACTTAAACAGTTAAGCACATGAGCTAAAACACAATTGCACAGATTTCAAAACATGACACATTGTTTTCCTGAATGGAAAAACCCTCATGGGGTATAAGAAACCACTCGTAAAAAAAATTTCTTATTCATTCAAAAGAGCAACAACTTTGTACCAATGTGGAGCACCAACTCCAAGTACAAATTGAACCAACCACTTCAAGTTAGGAGCACCAACCCCTTTTTCAAAGTTCCTCTATCAAAATGCACATTGTTAGGACCTTATAATTGCACTAATGTTTGCAATTACAAAATCTCAATAGAGCACAAATATATGACTTTCAATAATGCCCATTACAATGTGTACTAAATAAGACAGTTCAAAATAATAACCTCACTAAAATCTGAATGCAATCTTTGTATTACAACTAGAGATGTAAACTCTGTTTTATCACTTTTTCAAAATGAAAAAATATCACTGTAAAACCCTTTCAAAAAAATTCTCTATTTTAACATCAAACCCTCATCACTAAGTAATGGAAAAAAAGCCATACATTTATATAATCAATAAAATGAAAAACAAGTTCTCATTTACAAACCCACATTCAAAAGTTTGTTACCCTTCAATTAACCAGGGTTTTTCTTAAACTGAAAAATGAAGTTGAAATCAAAAACTATATTTCCCAAACACTGTGAAACCCTTGAGTGAAGAACTCGGGTTATACAAAACTAAAACCATTTTTCCAAAAATCCTTAACCAAAATTAGTTATTCTTAAAATCAACACAAGATCTTTCCATCTTAAGACCAATACCTATCATGGCATTAAAATAAATATTACCAACTTCGGTGAAGATCATAATTGCCTTAGTACTGTACACACAACTTCAGACCACAAGCTCCATGAGCCAGTGTGAACAAGTTCCATGGCATGATGAAATTAGGGTTTTAAAACCCTATACAGAAATCAGACTTTCTAGAGCTTTTATTTTTTACAAAATGGCTTGAAAGCGATAAATGATGGATTAATCATCATTTGAAATCAAATGACTAATGGAATATTTATTTATTTTAGAGGTGGAGATGCCTATAATGTTTTCGTTTGCCAAGTCAGCCCTCTTTATTCACAAAGAAACAACCATATGATGAGTTGTCAAATACATAACACCAAAAGACACTGCCACATTTTTTGTTGCTGTCAACGTGACCACATGCTTGTCATGGGGTGATTTAAAAATCACATAATATAAACTGATAGAAGCACACCGATAATTTTGATGGCTTATATTTTAATCACAAAAGGCCAATAACATTTTAACCAAAGTCAATTATAATTGATAAATCCTTGAAGCCCAATAAATGTGACTTCATTTGTTTGCTCCATAAACTACTTACCATTTAGAGACCATAGCCCAAATCACCTTCTCGCCCATATATATTTCCATGTGAAACCTTACAAACCCACTAGGTGATGCTAAAGTAGCTTTAACAAAGGAATGGCTCTGGTGCTCCACGGCTAATGTAGTCAGGAAACAAAAATGTAAACAATAAAGCCTGCACATTTCCTTGTACATAATAGAAGGCTTGGCACATATACCTCATTTTAGGTACACAAATCACTACAAGATGATAGTAAAAATCATGTAGAAAGTGGGCTACAATAGATATCATTAGAGACCTATCAAACCAAATGGCCTCATTTGTTGATCTATATGAATTCAGCTACATAGTAGAGAAGTGCAATGACAGAGTATCAAACTAGCTGGATTCACATAGAGACAAAAGTGAATTCAACAAACAGAGTGCACAGATCCTAGGAAGACAATGTAATTTGCTGCTTGTTAAAGAATACTCTGAAATAAACAAAGGAACCAAGATTCCCATGTGCCATATTTATCAATCAATGTAAGAGTCATAACCAGTGATACCACTTCAAGAGATAGAAAAAGTTCCAAGATGATGCCAGATGCAAGCCAAGGATCCAATCTAATAAAAGTCATTTTAGAGAACCAATGCACATTGACTAGAAATCCTGGATTTCTTGCAAGATCATTTGCACATGAATCCCAACATGATTATTACTACAAATCTTGAATATTCCAAGACCCCAGTTCTAGCAATAGCAAATGCACCAAGTGCTATAATGTCAGCTGGTGATAATCAGCAATCAGTTTTAAACATCAAGGGACAAATACACAAGGGGAGAGAGTCCAACCGACTCCCCTTTGTCCTTGATGGAAAAAAGGCTGTATCGAGACCACTTTAGACCTGGAGACCAAAGAGAACTTTATATTTCTCCCCGTTTTTGTCCTGGAACAGGAAAGAACCCTATACTTGGAAACCTGCTTTGAGACTAGGCTGCAGATAAAGCAATGATACAACACAAATATCAAATCAAGCAACAATGAGCTACTAAGAGAGCTAGAAAGCTCCCCCTCAATCCTTGATAGAGCATTAATGAAGCAAGGATTGAGAGATAACTCCCAATCAAAGGCAGAACCTTTCAAATACTTCCTTAGCCAAAAGGATTTGTGAAAATATTTGCAACCTATGCTTGAGTGGATATATATTGCACAAAAACTTCATTAGCAAGCACCATTTCATGAAGAAAATGAAATTTGATAGCAATATGCTTTATTCTAGAGTGCATAACTGGATTTTTTGACAAATTGATAGCACTAGTATTATCACAAAAAAATAGAAATTGGTTTTTCAATACTTAATGCCATATCAGAAATAGTTTGTGCCATATAGGGTATGTGCGGGATCATCATGGAAAAAAATATAGGTATAGAGTGGCAAAAAAATTAGAAAAATCAAAGTTAGGAGCTTGACATAAAAATTTGAATAAGTTATCTCTTAATTTCAAAAATATATAAGAATAGAATCTGTAGAAAGAATTGAATGTAGTTTCCTAAGAGAGTCTTATGTTTGTTTAAAAAAAAAACTATTTGGTGAAAATTTAGGAAATTTCAATGATAGTAGAGTATTACTTAAATTTGGGGAAAAAAATAAGAAGTAGGTAATACAATAACCACTTAAGGCATGATAATGTACATAATATTTGGAGAGATATATTAAAGGACTCATGTCAGGTCTTGATGCACATTTTTTTGTAAATTTTCCAAGTAAATAATTAATTATGAATTTTTATTACAACTTTAAAAATATAAAAAGCTTCATTATGTCGACCACATGCTTGGTCAAAACTGTGAAATTCTATTTTTATTTTTCTTAATCCTATATAGTATGTGAAGCATAGAGATGTGATGCATGCTTTGGATTCAAAAATTTGATACCGTTTAGAAGCTATAGATGTTTTTCAATCAGTCTATCAATCAGGACTTTAGTCATAATTTAAATAGAAAATGAATAATAATTATTTATTAAATTCAAAGTAAAGCATAATTTATATTGGTGGAAATCTGAGAATCTCCTTTAAAAACCCTTTTCATTTCATCAATTTTGGGTTAAAAAAAAGTCATCAGCCACATACCCATCATATTGCCACTTTTTGTCCCACCATGATCCCGTACATACCCATCCAAAGTAATTGAGTACAACAAGATGTAGCAGAAATGTATTATGATTCTACTATTGAAAGTGAAACAAAATCTTGTTTCTTGCTATGCCATGCCACAAGATAATCACCAAGGAAAAATGTAGCACCACTTGTGCTTTTTCTGTCATCTAGACAACCATCCCAATCAACATTAGTAAATGCCATTAAAGTAAAGCCATTACTTCTAGGATACCAAAGACCAAAATCAAGAGTACCCTGAATGTACTTAAATATCCTTTTAACAGTTGTAAGATGAGATTGTTTAGGAGTAGATTGAAAATGTGAAACCATATAAATAGCTTGCATCAAATTAGGCCTTGATGCAGTCAAGTAAAGTAAACTACCAATCATAGACCTATACTCAAATTGATTCACATCAAGTGACTCATCAACCTTAGAAAGTTTACAAATTGTAACCATAGGAGTGCTTACTGCACGACAATCATCCATATGAAATTTTTTAAGCATTTCTTTTGCATACTTAGTTTGAGAAAGAAAAATGCCATGTTCAAGTTGAGAAACTTGAAGTCCAAGAAAAAATGTTAGTTCACCTAACATGGACATTTCAAATTCAGATTCCATGATTGTGGAAAAATTTTTAGAAAGAGCATCATTATTGCAGCCAAAAATAATGTCATCAACATAAACCTCAACAACCAAAATATTAGTACCTTCCATTTTCACATAGAGATTGATATCCACACCTCCTCTTGTGAAGCCATTTGTTGTCAAATGTGAATCCAGCCTTGAGTATCAAGCTCTATGAGCTTTTTTTAGACTGTACAATGCCTTTTTCAACCTGTAAACATGAGTAGGCTTGTCTTGTGCAACAAATCCTTCAGGATGTTCCATATAAACTTCTTCATCCAAATATCCATTTAAAAAAGCAGTTTTGACATCCATTTGATATACTTTAAAATTCTTAAAAAAAGAATATGCCAAAAATATTCTAATGGATTCAATTCTAGCAATAGGTGCATAAGTTTCACCAAAATCAATACCTTCCTGTTGTGCATAGCCTTTGGACACAAATCGTGCCTTGTTTCTTCCTACTTTTCCACATTCATCAAGTTTGCTTCTAAAAACCCATTTTCCACCAATGAAATTTTTGTTATCAGTTCTTGGGACTAATTCCCAAGTCTTATTCTTTTCAATCTGGCTGATTTCTTCTTGCATTGCTTTCAACCAACATTCATCAATTAGTGCTTCACTACAATTTTTGGGTTCAAAATCAGTTACTAAACAGAAATTTTCAGCAATTTGAGCTTGTTCCTCAAGTTTTTCTTTCCTTCTTGTTAAGACACATGCACTTTTATCCCCAATTATTTGATCTTGAGGATGATTATTGACAACAATCCTAGAGGGTGTTGTTGGAAGTGCTACTACTTTAGAACTTGAAGCATCCTCTTGTTGTATATCATCTACTTTAGCAAATTTGGGAGATATGTCAAGACCTACTGTAGGTTCCTCTTCGACATCATGCACATAATCATCATCTAGAAGTAACTTATCATCAAACTTGACATTAACAGATTCAACAATCTTATTTAGCCTCCTATTAAAACATTTATAAGCCTTTCTATGTGTGGAATAACCTAAAAAGATACCTTCATCAAATTTGGATTGAAAGCTTCCTAATTTTTCATCATCTCTTTTAATAAATAATTTACAACCAAATATTTTGAAGTATTTAATAGAGGCAGATTTACCATACCAAATCTCATATGGAGTGAAATTGGCTTTCACCCTTATTTGCACTCTATTTAGAATGTAAATAGTTGTACAAACAACTTCTTTCCAGTACATATCTAGTAGCTCGCCTTCATCTAACATTGTTCTAGCCATTTCTTTCACTGTTGTGTTTTCCTTTCCACAACCTGTTCTATTGAGGTGTTCTTGCAACAGCATATTGCCTTTTTATGCCATGTTGCTCACAATATTCAATAAATTCTTGAGAGGTAAATTCACCTCCCTTGTCTAATCTCAAGCATTTAAGTTTCATATCAGATTCTCTCTCAACCATTTTTATGGAATATTTTAAATTTCTCAAGGCTTCTGATTTATGTTTGAGAAAGGTTACCCAAACCATCCTTGTGTAGTCATCTACAAATAACATGAAGTAATTTTCACCATTTATTGACCTTGTCCTTGTGGGACCACATAAATCAGTGTGTACAAGCTACAAAGGTTTAGTTGAAGCATGTTCCTTGGATTTGAAACTAACCTTTATTTGCTTACCTCTTAGACATTCTTTGCAAACTGCGTTTTCTGGTTTGCTTAGAACAGGAAAACCTCTCACATTTTGGATTTTACTGATGCTAACCAGATTGTCAAAGTTAACATGTCCTAATTGTTTATGCCATAACCTGTTCTCTTCAACTTGACCCATAAGGCACATGCGTTCATTGCTTTCATGATTGGAAGAGTCAAGGAGATTATAAACATTACTATGTGTCCTTATTTTGGTTGCAACTATTTTACTAGATATTTTCTTTATAGCAAAACCTTATGAATCGAATGTAACTTTGTACCCATTATCATAAATCTAACTAACACTTAAGAGATTGTTTTTAAGACCTTCTACATAATAAACATCATAAATGTGTGTGTCATCATTCAAAATAAGAGAACCCTTACCTTTAATCTGAATTCTTGTTTTGTCACCAAACTTTACAAAACCTCCTGCATGATCTTCAAGTTTCAAAAACCTCTCCTTATCTCCTGTCATGTGGTTGGAACAACCACTATCCAAAACCCACAATTCCTTCTTCTTGGAAAAAAAGGTAGTTTTCACAAGCATGTATTGTTCTATACTTGGAACAAACTTGGGTCTCCAAACCTTTATAGTAATTTATTTAACTTGTTTGCATTGTTTGGATGTTTGACCAAAAGTGTTGCATTTGAAACATCTAACTGAATTTGGAAAGCCAAAGAACTATTTGTGACCAAATATTGGTGTTCTAGGCATCATAAGCCTTCAATTTCTCACTTTGTGTCCAAATTTATTACAAAAGAAGCAATAACCATTGAAAAATGTATTAAACCTGAAATTAGTTTGCTTATGCTCAAATGGATGCTTCTTACCAGTTGCATTAAAGTTCTAATTTAGAGTTTTTGAACATTCACCGGTGTGGAATCCAACACCAATCATGTCTTTATGTTGCTTTTATTTCCCAAGTATATCATTCAAGTGCATAGTGCTTTCATAGCCTTCAACTTGTTTTTTAAGAGTGACAACTTATTGTTCAAGTTTTTGAATCTCATTATCTTTATCAACAAGAACCGATTTGAGATTATCCACAACTCTTTTAGAGTCATCATGTTCTACTTGTAAACATGTGATCATTTTTTTTGGACTATGCTCTTGTGAAGCAATTTTTTTTTTTAACATTTTTATTTCTTGAAGTGCACAATGCAATTCACCCTCAAGATTAATTTCATCATTTTCTAAATCAGACTTATTATCTAATTCTTTATTTGAAGTATTTTTGTGAATCAACTTCAGCCATGAATAAAGTTTCATCTTCATCACCTAGTGAGTCATCTGTCTCATCATCCGAGTCTTCTTTGGTAAAGAGACTCTTTTTCTTTTTGAAGTTAAACTTTTTTTTAGGATTAAAAGCCTTTTTCTTATACTATTTTTCTATTTTTTCATCCTCATTGGCTTGATCACCATAAGGACATTTAGCAGCAAAGTGTCCAAACTTTCCACATGTAAAACATTTAAAGGGCAGCTTACCCTTTTATTTCTTTTTGAGTTTTTTGACAAGAAGAGCTTCTTTTGAATCTGATAAATCAGATTCACTATCATCTAATAGTTCTTTCTTTTCATCTTTGAAGGTAGTTTCTTTTGATGTAGAACCAGTATTATTGATTCTCATTTCATATGTAGTTAGAATACATTGTAGATCATCCAAGGTAAGGTCTTTAAAATGTTTCTTCTCTTCAAGAGTAGAAACCTTAGACTCAAATTTAGGTTGCAAAGTTTTGATCACTTTTCTAACTACATCAAATTCTTCAACTATTTCACCTAAACCTCTTCTTCCATTTACAATTTCATCTACCCTTAGAAAATAATCTACAATATCTTCATCATATTTCATTTTCAATTCTTGAAACTTATTTTTAAGCGTGAGTATCTTAGACTGTTTGACTTTGTCATTACCTTGATACACATTCTCAAGCTTTTCCCAAATTTCATGAGATGATTTACAATGCATAACTTTAAAAAAACACTTCTTTTTTCAAACCATACAGAAAAGCATGTTTAGCTCTAACATTTGTTTCATATTTTCTTTTCTCATCAGAATCAGTGGGTATTGATGTAGGTACATCATATTTGTTTTTCACAATAATCCAAACATCTATATCAATAGAAATCATATATGTTTCCATTCTGATTTTCCAAAAGACATAATTAGTGCCATCAAATAGATGAGCTCTTATAATAGATGAACCTTCTTGCACATGTGACATATTGACTTCCAAGACTAGAATCAATCCTAGGTATGAAACCTAATGCAAGACCCTATGCTTTGATACCAATTGTTGGAAGATGAATTACTCTGAGAGGGGGGGTGAATCAGAGTAATGTGAAAATTTGATTTTTGTAACTTGAAATGCAAATATAAATGATGACTTTGAAAACCACAAAGTAAACCCTCTTAACTTAAAGTGAACTATAACAAAACTAAGAAATTTTAAACAGAATGATTGTTTTGAGTGACTTTACAAACTACTGTCAAAGCATAATATAAATTGTTCATATGAAAGTGATTGAGCAATTCTCTATAGAATGCTTTAGATGCACAACTTATGACATACTGAACATTCTTTTATAACATATTGAACAACATACATTCATTATAGATTGAACTCTATACTTTGAAACCTTTCAGAATGAAACATAAACATGTATCAAAGCATTGCATGAAATTCTTTTGACATATGACTGAATGAAAACTTAAATAGTTAAACACACGAACTGAAACAAAATTGCACAAATTTCAACACATGACACATTGTTTTCCAAAGTGAAAAAACCCTCACGAGGTATAAGAAACCACTCATAAATTTGTTTTTTTATTCATTCAAAAGAGCACCAACTATGTATCAATGTGGAGCACCAACTCCTAGTACAAATTGAACCACCCACTTTAAGTTAGGAGAACCAACCCATTTTTCAAAGTTCCTCTATGAAAACACACATTATTAGGACCTTATAATTGCACTAATGTTTGCAATTACAAAATCTCAATAGAGCACAAATATATGATTTTCAATAATGCCCATTACAATGTCTATTGAATAAGATAGTACAAAAGAATAACCTCACTAAAATATGAATTTAATCTATGTATTACAACTAGAGATGTAAACTCTCTTTTATCATTTTTTCAAAATGAAAAAATATCACTATAAAACCCTTTCAAAAACATTCTCTATTTTAACATCAAACCCTCGTCACTGAGTAATGCAAAAAAATCCATACATTTATACAATCAATAAAATGAAAAACAAGTTCTCATTTACAAACCCATATTCAAAATTTTGTTACCCTTCAATTAACCTTGGGGTTTTTCTTAAACTAAAAAATGTAGTTGAAATCAAAACTTGTATTTCCCAAACACTGTGAAACCCTTGAGTGAAGAACTCGGGTTATACAAAACTAAAACCATTTTTCCAAAAATCCTTAACCAAAATTAGTTATGCTTAAAAACAACACAAGATCTTTCTAGATCTTAAGACCAATACCTGTCATGGCGACCAAAGATATATTACCATCTGGCGAAGAGAAGATCATAATTGCCTCAGTGAATCTTACCAACTTCCAGTTCTAGCTCATAGACCAGTAGCAAAAAAAGTTCATGGCAGCAACAATTAGTTTTTCAAACCCTATGCAAAGTAGACTTTCGAGAACTTTTTTTTTACACAATGACTTGAAAACCACAAATGATAGTTAATCATCATTTGAAATCTATGACACAATAAATATGCTTTTTTTTAAGTCTAAGATGCCTATAATGTTGTTGCTGCCAATTCAACCTCTCATTCATAACAATGAAACAACCTTATGATGAGTTGTCATATACACAACACCAAAAGACACTGCCACATTTTTTATTGATGTCAACGTGACCACATACTTGTCATGGGGTGATTTAAAAATCACATTATATAAATTGATAGAAGCACACTGATAATTTCAATGGCTTATATTTTAATCACCAAAGGCCGATAACATTTTAACCAAAGTCAGTTATAATTCATAAATCCTTGAAGCCCAATAAATGTGACTTCACTTGTTTTCTCATAAACACTTAACATTTGGAACCATAGGGACCTGATCACCTTTATAAAGCATATATTTTCCATGTGAAACACAAACCACTGGTGCTAAAGTGACTTTAACAAAGATAGCTCTGTTATCACATTTTTAATGTGATCAAACAAAAATGCAAACAATATAAACCTTTCCATGCCTTTTATAATAAATTCTTATTTTATATGCCTCCTTTGATGCCCAATCACTTTACAAGATGATAGTAAAAAAATCATTTAGTAGGCCAAATAGATATCATTAGAACCATCAAACAAATGACATTGTTAGAGCCCAGTACGAATTCAACACTTCCAAGTAATGAAAGTGCAATGGTATCAATAAGCCAGGATTCATAGATCAAAGTGAATCAATAACCAAACTGCCTGAATCCTTAGACAGTGTAATTTCTTGTTAAAGCAATATAAATAAACAATGAACCAAAATTCATGTGCCATATTTATCAATCAACAAGTCATAACCATTGATACCATGAAGATAGAAAAATGCCAAGATGATATAGATTCCAAACCAAGATCAATCTGATAAAATCAACTAAAACAATATACCTATCAAACTGAAAATCTTGAACCTGTTGCAAGATCATCTGCACATGAATCCAACATGATTAGTACCACAAAACACTATCCACAAAGTACTGAATATGCCAAGACTGATTACAACAATAACTAAATGCACCAAGTACCATAATGCCAAACCAAGTGATAATCAATTAGTTTTGACATCAAGGACAAATATTCCACAAAGAAATTCAACACTTCCTCAGTTCCACCTTCTTCTTTGGGTGTCAAAATTTGTGCAACATTGTACTCCAGCCTTCTAACTCAACATTAGTAGTCTATTCCTTTGTTCAGTTCAAGCTCCTTAATTTGTGGATCTAAATTGATGATTGAGAGGAACTTGTGCATGTGGCATCTATATGTACTATTTGGTCCTATTTTGTAAAGGTTGGCTAATCGAAGATAAGCCACATGATGATAGCAATAGAGATTAGTTCTAGGATTATAATTTTTGTTAGCAGAGATACTTTAAAAGTTTGGTTGAACTTGGTTACATGTTATAGGTTTTTATACATTTGTATGTTGTTCAGCTTGGGCCTATTTTGATAAGTTTAATGATGCATGATCAATCCATATGCCAGTGATTTGTTGTGCCTAATTGTTTTCTATTTGATGAGAATCAATAGAGGAAATTGGATTCAAGATTATCTCATTGGGTTATCTATGAATGAATTTGTTTTTATGTCTACTTGATCTGTGTTTAATGATGAGTGAATGATTTATTTTGAAGTAAAGTGTAGTGAATGGTGATGGTATTGGATTAGCACTATGGATGTATGCAATAGTATAGTTTATTCTATGGAATACATCTTGTTGTGGTTGTGGTTAGGTGAATAAACACTCATTATTGATATGCATGTCTGGATATTAAGAACTTTCATTCATGTTCTCCTATTTTAAGACTCTGATCTATCTTTTTATCTTTATTTAAACCC
>VDFB02118020.1:0-35276 GCA_007258455.2 Sequoia sempervirens | reverse complement strand
TTATAAAGCCCCCTAGACCATGCAAGATAGTTCAAGTCTCACAAATACTAAGAATGGCCAACCTAAGCACACCCCAACACATAATGATGACCGACTTCACCTTCACAACCCAACCATCCTTTCTATTTGGAGGGATAATGTAGACTGCCAACCAGTTCTCTCAATTGAAGTTGTCCTAAAATACATTGTGAAGTATGTAGAAAAAGCTGAACACAAATCTGAGACATATCATGCCATGTTATCTCGCATTTCAACAACTTTCCAATCCGAAATGCCTACCCCTATAGCTTTTAAAAAATTGCTTACTGATAGTCTTGTTGATCGTGACATAAGTGCCCAAGAGAGTTTCCACCCACTACTAAAGCTACCCCTCTCCATTTCTAGTAGGACCTTTGTTTCTTTAAATGTTAATCAACACAAATTTCAACGTGTATTAGTCTCATCCGCATCAATAACAACATCACCTTCCTACATCAATGCTTACATGGCATGACCCATACATCTAGAGGCAATGCCTCTAAATTGAAGTGACTCAAAAGTGGACCTATAAAGCATCTCACATCAATAATCAATGGAAGGAGCACCTTGCAAAAGCAATTGTATGAGTCTCCCCACAATTCACAACAATTCTTGCAAAAGAAGACAAAAGCTTCCACAATTTTTTTTGGAGTGAACTGGTTCTACATACCACCCATTTCATAACATAGACATTGAATTTGGTTCCTCAGAAGATCAAATAATAGCACTGTGGGAGAGGTTTAGTTGTACTTATTGACCATGGCATGTCCATTGCACACCATCAGAACCAGGCGAAGACCTTGAAGATAGTAGCTCATCCAACACTAACAATGCAATGCAAGATGATGACCCTAATGAATGGAAAGTACTATTAGGTCTACACCCAAATCTTCCTATTTAGCTAGATACATTGGAAATGCTTGGTTGATGTGACATCGACCTGAACCATGACTGGTGCGACACCCAGTTCAACCCACTACAAAAATATGTAGCTACTACTTTCATAGATTCTAATCACCCTACATTCCAATTGCACCATGTACTCAATGAACCCACCCATACTACCTTCTCTACTCAACAATAAAAAGCATTTCATATAGTTTTGTCTCATCTAAATACTCTTCCTTTGTAGCCACCACTTAGATTGATTGTTCAAGGAACTACAGGAACTAGAAATTCACACTTCATTAAAAGAATTAGGTCCGCACTCATGAGTTCAGTTCCACTTCAACAATCACCATTACTCCTCCTTGCACCTACAAGTGTTGCATTCAACATTCAAGCATCAAAAATTCATTTTTCACTTCAATTACTTATCAAATAATTGATTCCACTTCAAGGACAAACATTGACTACATTCCAAGAAAGCATCTACTTCATTTAGTACATTTTGATAGATGAAATGAGTTTCATTGGGCCAAAGTTGCTAGAAAGAATTGACATGAGGCTATGTGAAGCATTCCTTGTCGGCAACCACCTACCATTTGGAGGTCGCTCTCTTATTCTCTTTAGTGAACTGGGGAAACTACCACCAGTTAAAGATATCCCAATGTATGCTTCTACTTCCTATGGTGGAACACTATGACACAACTTCACAACAGTTATAACATTAAACACAATATTTCAAAAAATTGGTGATGATCCTTCCCAAATTGCTTTCTGTGGACTTCTCTCCAATCTACAAAGTGAAAATACTACTATAGAAGATTGGGAAATTCTTATGTCACATTCCTCACTCACCTCTATATAAAACTCCACTTTCTCAACTGCCATACATCTATTTGCAACAAATGAATTAGTGTTACTACATAATAAATGTATGTTGTTATCTTTGTCAACACCTATTGCACTATTCGTTACAGACCAACTAAGGGGGTCAACATACTCAAATCTTGATGAAGAACAACTTCAAATTAATATGCTCTTGTCTATTGTCCAAGAGGTTATGTTGTACTCAAATTTATGGGTAGAGATAGGGCTCGTGAATGGTGCACTTGGTTAGGTAAAGGCAATTGTTTACAATGATGGTGAAAAACCACCTCAACTTCCCTTTTTTGTTGTTCTTTTCAAACACTACATTGGACCTCCATGGGATCTGCACAACCCAAAATACGTCCCTGTAATCCAACTTAGTTGTGGTCACCTTCATCAAATTCCCCTAAAAATTTTATGGGCTTTGACGATTCACAAGTCACAAGGCCTAACACTTCAAAGGGAAACAATTGACATAGTGAACATCGACTGCCAAGGATTGAAATTCATAGCTATTTCAAGAGTTTGTGACCTTCAATCTCTACATATACAACCTTCCTTCACATTCCAAAGATACTCATGCATGAAAGATAGCTTGTAGGTTGCTCAACAAATAAAAGAAGAGGGATGTTTGACTACATTGTCACAGTCACGCTCTTGAAATAGTTATAGAACAATACACCATGTATGTACCCTTGTTTATCTCACCTTTACTTTCTCAAATAATTTTTCCTATATCATAAAGATACATTAAAAAAAATTAAAATATATGTGTTAGCTCTCAAAAACGCAGGCAAGATGCCTTAAGAGGCTGCCAATCTCTTGATACACTTCAAGGTAATAGACAAGGTCAAAAGAATTCAACCTTCTACTCTTTAGGTGCTGCTAAACCTAGGTGGGTGTACCTCTTTGAATGGTGCAGTCTTAACTTATGATTATCTTATTAAAGAAATTTTTTCACAATGACAATTGGAGATGAACAAATGAAATCCAACTTGAAAACAGTAACAATATTCTTATCTAAGTCCTAAAATTCTCAATTAAAAGACATAAAGAAACTGAATGAATTCAAAATGATGAAGTGCAAAGACTAGTTCCTTACTGGGTATGTGGAGTCAAATGAAACCAAGATGAGCAACACTCTCTGGAGAAGACACAAATTATTTGGCATTCATTTTGTTTACAACTTGTATAAACATGCAATACTATAACTACTAAGCTCTACTTTAATAATCCAAATGAATCTCTCTGATTATTGTGATTAACAAAAATGATTTAATCTTTGCTTGAAAGAACCAATTGATTAATCACACAAATACAACAAATGTGTATTGATAAACTGAACATAAACTTGTTATGTCAATTCAAACAACTAGAAAGCATCAATCGTGGAGACAACTTAGCAGTATTTTCATTCAATTAAACAAACAATTGACACCAGAGAAATGCAACAACATCAACTGATTTTCATAAATACCTCCATTCTGAAATCATGCAACAATATCTCTGATCTGATAATTTTATTCTACTGTATCTACTTGCAGTGTATCGAATATCTAATAACTAGTGATCCTTTACAATTACAATATGCCAATATATACACCAGCATGAGAAAAACATATCATATTGAGATCTTATGTTAGCCAACAATCAAATTTGAGCTCAAATTATGTCAGCCTGCAACGGTCTTCTTACATGTCGGCCACACTATTTGAATTTTTGTTATTCATTAGTGAACAGTCGGCGAGACATAATGTATAGTTATGCCAAAGGCAATTCAATCGTTAGACTCCCCCGTGCTCTTTCTGTTTTGCCTTGACTCTGTGATGTCAGTGAGACATCTCACAGAGAATCCCAAAGTGTTATCGATAGCCTTCAAACCTATCATTACGACACAAGAATGTCTCATACCAACGTGCTCCTTTCGTTTTATTCATAGTTGTCGTAACCCAGTGGTATTAGAGAGACTATATAGTTTACTTCATGTTTCATCGAGAGTTTATTACCATCGTATGTCGTCATAACACTTTTCCTATTACACCAAAGTCAAAGAGTATTCCTTTATTCCTTTATGTTTCGCTATGACCACACGACATCGGTGAGACCTTTCATAGATTAGATTTTGTTTCACCGAAGGTCTTCATATATCTCAAGTCACTATGACATGTTTTCTCTTACGCCGACAAAATCTCCACTGCATTCCATCGGCAAGACCCCGGGCACCTCGCCAAGACCACACACCGAAACAAATAAGTCACACTGAGTAGTATCTTTTGTTATATTCATCTTCGCCAAGACCCTTAGATTTTCTCACCGACAGAGCTCCCGTGTGTATTATCGGCGAGACAAATCAATGTTAGAGAGACCCTATTTAGATCGCTTTAAGTTTCATCGAAACTCAACATCTATCATGTATGTCACCGTGACATAAGCACACTCACACCGAAACATATCCTTCAATTTCTTTCGCCAAGACAAATCAAAATCGTGGAGAGGTCCCAAAGAGTTCACTTAGTCATACCAAAAGCCCCCCATTCACTTTGTGTGTCGCTGTGACATGTTGGATTTCTCACCGATGCACCTTTAGTCTTATTTTCTTCGCTATGACCTATTGATATCGGGGAGACCTCATACATATAGTATTTCAGTATACCAAAATTTTACCACAATGTTATTTCCCAGTCACCGAGACATAAGGAATCTTTCATCGAAAAGAACCCTTCGTTGCTAGTCGATAAGACAATGAGGTCTCGCCAAGACATAATGCCAATAACTCCAAGATTTGCCGATGAATCCTTATATCCGCAAGTCAGGGAGACATATGCACATTGCCATGACTCTTCACCAAAAACTTTGTGTTTGGCCGAAGTGAAGACTCATATGAAGTGTTAGCAAGACCGAAGGTCACTTGCCAAGACTTCATCCCAATAGCTCCAACTTACACCGATATGCCTCCTCCCGTCACCGATCGATGTGACAATGAACATTCACTATGACTATACTCCGATGCACATGGGTCATCCTGAAAACTTATTGACAAATACACCATGTCGGCAAGACCTAGTGAGTTCGCCAAGATGCTGCCCCGATGAGAATCTCCTGCCGAAAGGTGCCTTTTCAGTCGCTGAAACACTGTGAATGTCATGTCGACATATCTACAACAAACAAATGTTAACATAGAAGCAACATGGGTTGGGGAGACAGTGGTAGACCTATGTCAATATGGAAAACAACGTGGAAAATGTAGACATAGATGATTTATGGGACAAATATGAGCCAAAATATGAGTAAACATATCATGAAATGAAGAAAATATGCATAAGGAAGAACTCATATGGAGACTCAAGGGGTATGAAAGATATGAAAAAATCATCAAATTTTAATAGTTCCAACAATATGTAAATTATATATCTACTTTCATTATTGTAGGATCAACTCATTACTCAATTACAATATGTTCCATCAAGTTGCATTTCATTTTTCTTTTCAACTTCAAAGAACAATACAACTACACTTATGTACCCTTCTTTATCTTACCTTTACTTTCTCATTTTAGATTTGCATATATCATCAAGGTACAATAAAATATGCTAAGTACATGTAATATCTCTACTTTTGTTAATGTAGGATCAACTCATTAGTCAATTGCAATATGTTCCATTGGACATAATACCTTCAACCAAAGGTCACACTGCATTTAATTTTCCTTTTGAACTTCAAAATTTTTGGTTTACTTGGTTGTTTTTCAAATAATAATTAAGCATATTGTTCTTTGTAGATAAATTCCAATCCAAATTGATCATGTCACAATATTGCAACAAATATGAAATTTCTATCTATAGTTTTATGTTTAAATCAATCGATCTATACCATAGTTGTGTGACTATGTTACAACATTTTATATTTGTGCCAATTGTATGTTTACAAATTAGCATTCTGATTAAACTATAATTTTAGATAAATTTTGGTTCAAAGTGATTGTGTGAGAATGTTGCACCAAAGAGGATATTTCAATATATAGTATTGTGTTTAAAGCATTCATTTTATACCATAGCCTTTTGTCTATTTTACAACACTATATAGATATGGAAATTGTATCATAAAAGTATGTGTCCACTAAAGTTCCCTTTGAGTTATTTCATTGTTTTATTCTCATTATTTACATGTCTATTTTACAAAGTAATCAATCTTTTAGACATTTATTCGTCCAACTAGAATATTTGAAGACACACTTTCCAATTTCAACCCACTATGCCTAAACAATATCAACATTATCATAAACTTATTCGATGTACCCATTGCACACCATTCTGTGCAATTGCTAATTTTTATATTATCTAAAATATTTCTTACTTTTCACCGTACACTTCAATAGGGACTCACAGTGCTCATGTTTATGTGTGAACATTCACTTTTTTTTTACCAAGTGGTATTTAGAATGGTTGTGTCCTTTTTTCCTTTTGACCAAATGTTATTTTAAAAGATATGGCTTGTGAAATAGTTAAATGGATTTAGAAAATAATAATAAAATACAAATAATATATGTTTAGCATAGTAAAACTAAGGATGAAAGATCGACCTGCTATATTTGGAGGGCCATTAGCTCAGCCTTTGTTTTTTATCATTGTGGTTTAAGTTATGATACACACTACCAATTCAAATCATTTATTTTCAGATAATATATGTTCTTAAGCAACTTCAAATATTATATATAAATTCATTGCATTTGCTAAAATAAAAAAATTCAAATAAAAAACTGTCTCCAATAGTAACTTTCTTTTTCTTTTCCATCATCGGTGAAAATTATTCTTAGTACCATCAAATATACCCATTCAAGCACCACTAATAATATCAACCAAATCTCATCTTTAGAAATTGTACTTCCTTTTTATGTCACTAATAGGTATGTATTTGTTAAGATTTAGGGGTTGGGATGTCTTGAATCACTAAAGTATTAAAATTAAGATTGTTAGGTTCTAAAGTTTAAATTTGAGAATTTATTATGTTGGGGTGTTAAAATTATTCAAATTAATGTTCGTTAAGACTTAGATTATTCACAACCTAAATGTCATGGTTTGGAGGAGAATATAATAGTGTAAATGGTGGAGTTGTTTTGAAGGAGGCAAATTACTTCAAGATATTGTTCTATTTTTAGCTATTTGTGTTGTTATCCTTATAATAGTCTCTTCATGAAGATTGTTATCTATATAAATGTAGTCTATATGTAAATGCAAATATTTTTCATTTTCTTTGGTCCTCAAAGTTCATCTTTGATCTTGATGTTTTTGAGAAAATATGGAAAATAAATAGTTTTTCAATATGCCATGCATGTCTAGATGCATTGATGAACATGGCGGATTGTAGATAAACATGCTTGATCTATTGGTGAAGTTTGCAGAAGAAAAGGTGATGATGCAAAATTTTAAGGAGCTTTCAAAGTTGTTTGTGTATACAAATAAAGTGTTGCCAACTTTATGGGTTGAAGCATTCAATGCAGAATTAGGTCAAATTGAAAGGTTATAAGTAAATTCACTAAGGTAAAACCATTTCACAAAAGAATTCAAGGAGTAGAGTGGTAGAGATAGAATTCAAAGTGTTTAAGGTGATTTGTGTTTCAGTGCATCAAAACCCTAATTTGGAAAGAATAGAAAAGGTATTTTACAAATCTATTTACCCTAATTTTTGAAGAATTTTTCTTTGAAACAATTTTGAATCTAGTTTGCAATGGCTACACCAAGGATTGTAGAGGCTACAAAGAAACCACAACCAAAATTCAAAAGGTATGTTATGAAATACATAGATGATGACCTGTTAGGTGCATTCTTTCATATTCCATAAGGGGTTCTACTGACTGAATATATTAGGGCTTATATTCATGGAAAAATGGGATAACATTCTCCCACTAAGTTAGGAGATATATGGGAAAATGAGTTAATGAGAAACAACTTCACCCTAAAGACAAAATATAAAAATGTAGTTGAGAAGAAACTAGATGTATGGAAGTGGTTCCCTAATTTCTTTTATAATGTCAAGTGGATTAGAATGGCTTTGAGAAGAATACATGATCATTTTGTCTAGATTGATAAGCCTAATATGATCATTAAGGAAGTAATAAGAGAAGTTAGTGTTATATGCTCCACTGAACCCGTCCCTATTTTGAAGTCCATTAAAAATGAAGTGGTTATGTAGAAAAAAGGTGCAACATATGACAAGAGATCCCTTGTAGTAAATCCCATTAGAAATCCACTTGTGGGATACATAGCTATGATATTGGTTACAAAATTTATTATACAAACAGAGACAATTCTATATCTGCCACCATAATTACTGTGGCATATGAGATGGTAGAAAATGGTGCAGATTATGACTTGTGTGAGTTTCTTAGGAAAAAATTAATGGGGAATTTGAAGCAGACTAAGGAAAATGAATATGTATTTAAGTATGACACCTTGGTCATGTGCTTACTCTTTTATTTCTTGAAGGAGCTTCCCATAATTGGAAGTGTAACTTGGATAAGAGGAAGACTAGTTACACATAAAATTATAGATCATATGAGGAATCTTGGATATGTTAAAGCACAAGATGATGCCCTGATTGCTTTCTTTGCAGTATTCCAAAAGAGAATGCGTGAGAGAGAGAATTCCAAGGACAATTATTGAGAGATACAAAAGGACAATTATTGAGAGATACAAAAATGATATCACATTCCTTGTATCTACAGACCAATGCATTATGGAGGTAGTGGAACCAAAAATTGTTTGGTTTCCTAAACTGGGTTATGAGGTGACAGAAGTAGATCTTATTGGTTATGTTGATATCTTGTTGAAGAGACCCAAAGACACCACAAAACAAGATATGGCACATATGAGGAAAAATCCATGAAAGTTCACAAGGAATAGAGGAAACCTCAGATCAAGAAGAACATGGATAAGATGGTTGATGTGTATACTAAAGAAATGGGCCTTTCTAAAGAAAGAGTGTAGAATGCTATAGAGAGCCATGGTAGATTCAAGTGCTATGGAAGCATCTAGTAGCTCAAGGATATTTGGTAGGATTGCTACCACTCCTCCTATCCAGAAGTCCTCTAGGACTTTTCCTTTTATTATAGAGAAAAGAAAGACAATTTCCAGCCCTCCAATAAGGGAGAAATCCCCTCCAGTTGTACACTCCACTAGAGCTAAGAAGAAGAAGACCACCACTGTTGCACCACCTACTACCCTAGCCAAGAGAAGAGTGAAGAAAAAGTAATGAGAGAGAAGGATATTGGCATAAGTGTTACAAAAGAAGAGGAAGAATTGGAAGAAGATGTACCCCCATTGATCTGTAGAAGAATAAGTGATGCTTCACAAGGTGAAGTTAGCTCCAAAAGAAGACGAGTTGATATAATTGACATCGAGAGTGAAGAGGAGATAGAGAAAGAAAAAGAATAATCCAATATACATATAATGGAAAAGAAGAAGGAAGACATGAAAGCTTCTCTGAAGAAGAATAAGAGAAAAGAAACAAGTCAGAAGATGACTCTGACCAAAATCAAAGGAGAGGAACAAAAATAACCAACAAGGCTTCATTCCCCCATGAAATTAGAGGTACTTTTTAACATCATTTTGCAAAATGACATGTTGGGAGAGACCAAAAATTTATACAAGGATGTAGATGAGGTGGATAGGGCTAAAATTATTGGAGCTACAATCAAATATATTGTTGTTCATGAAGTGGAGATGCAAAAAATCAAGAAACATGTTCCTAAAGATTTGTGGAACATTTTTTTGGAAAAGAGACAAGAGGCAATAAAAGAACATGAAAGGCTTAAGGAAGAGGATTGGAGAAAATAAGTGCTCCTCTATTTGAGGATGATAGAGCCACATTGGACACTCTATTTAGCAAGGGGCTAAGAACAAAGAAAAGGTTAACAACCCTTATGGGAAAGGATCAAGGTGATCTTGAAAGGCTCCAAAAGGAATGAAAAGTTGAGATAGGTCAAAAAATGGGGATGTTACTAGTGGAAAAAGAAGAAGAGAATGTAGAGATCCCTCCAAAATAAAATATTGAAGGAAATATGTAGAAAAATGATGCGCAACATGAGCATGACACAAACATTAGATAAGTTGCATTAGATAACACTCATCCAAAATAAGTTGCATTAGATAACACTCATCCAAAAGTGGAGGACATGACATAGAGAAATGTTGAAGAGACAATGATTGGAGAAGACATTACAAAGGAGAATACCATCACTTCTCCTCTGATACAAGAATAAATTACTCCTTTGATAATCATAGAAAACACTAAAAACATTACAAAGAAAGAGAACACAAACAAGGGTGATGATGTGGAGAAAAAAAAACATGTGGCGAAAGATGAAGATAAGGATGCATCCACAGATGCACTAACCAAAAAAAATAAAATCATTATACTCTAGTAATTTTGAAGTGAAGGATGTAAAAGGAAAAAAAAAGAAACAACTAAGGTCTTAGGTGAATCCTCTGGCTCCTCTGGGGATCCCTTGAAGAATCTTCTAAGCATGCAACCCTAATTTCAACTAGTTGTGTCTTCACAACTTTTGTAATTGCCAATGTATCAAGGAAATTTTGTGTTAGATAAGATATGTCTCATCCGTAAGTTATAACTAGGATATATATTCCATGCATCTACGAGAAAAGAAATCATAGAGACACACCAAACGAGTAGTGAACCAATGGAATAAGTAGTTAAAGCACTACAAGAAACCACACCTGGTGCAAGTATAGACACATCTCTCTTTGGTATGGATAATGTCAAATTCCTAATTGATTCTTTTAAAATGTATGCATTTGGACTGAAGGAGGAAGCAGAGAAGGAAGTGGAGAAGAGGATCAATGAAAAAAGAATGTTAGAAATGACTGCTTGAAATGTTCCATTGCACATAAATTTGTTTCTAAATTATTGAAGGATGTTGAAGGTTGTGTTGATGAGGAGAAGGCTTTGTATCAGTATGGAATAAACTGACCTAGAGCCGCAGAAAGCATGAGGAAGGAGAAAGAATTTATTAAGTCTCAAATTAACTTTTCCTCAAGTGCTTATGATCTAGCAACTAATCTAACTAGAGAGACAAGATGTATAATAGAAGATATGCATAAGAAATTCTTCCAACTACAAGCATAGAAAGAGCATATTATTTTATAGATTGGAGAATTAAGGGATCTTGTCAATCCTAAATTCCTACTTGTTTCAAAAGCTCTCCTGAGTACAGATAAAGCCAAAAAGATGAATCTAGTACATGCTACTTCAAAACAAGGAAAAGAGTTATTGCTTGAGTTTGAAATGTAGCATAGGCTTCTTGTGGAGGCTAAGAAAGAATGGGAACATGGTAGGAAAGCCTAGGAAGACCATTTTAAGAATTTATAGGTGTCAACCACCTATGGTTGATTGATTTCTTATGTTTTTATGCATCCAATATTTCTATTTTGATTATTTGTACATATTCAGACAATATAGAGAAGTTAACTAGTACCTTTTTGGTTTTTTCTCTAGTAGATGAGTCAAGGGGATTCAATCCATTCTTTTTAATTTGAATATATACTTGCATTTCTTAGGGGGAGTTCTAGTGACAGTCAGGACAAGTAGAATAGGCACACTTTTCCCTTGATGTCAAAGGGAGAGAGTAGTTTGGAGAATATTTTAGAGATTTTGGCATGTTGCCATCAATGAAAAAGGGGATATTGTTGGAATATTGGAAATATTGTCATTAATGATGTTGTTTGACAACATGAGCATGGAAGGCACATAACAGTGTGTTGTAGTGTCGTCATTGATGTCAACATTGTAACTTATATGAAGATCTTAGTTGCAAATCATTTTGATCAATTCTAATAGGTTTTTGTAGTGTTAAGGAAGAAATTTATGCAAGATGATTTGGTCTGAAAGGATCAGTAGTGTGGAAATTTGACTAAGTGTCAAATTTGCTAGTATAGTGTTACTGTGTGCCACTTTTTGGGTCCGCACCACCATGTAAATGAAGATATCACTCTATGCTTCTAACATTATTTTTGTGGATGTTATATGTATTGGATTCCAATATTTCATCATGTTTGGATAAGTGAAGTAAGAGATATGAGTAACAGAGTTCGGCCCAAGGAAAATTACAATTATTTTTTGTACAATGTGTTTGTGTGGGAGAATTTGCACTTCTCCGCAAATGAGTTTTTGGTTTTGTGCTTTTGAGGATAAGTTTTTAGATCGTAGTAGAGCATGGATTCTAGATGGCATCGAGTTTTTGGGTCCACATGTCGAGATGTGGATACACAAATGAAGGATTTTGGTTTTAGGTCTTATGTTGTGCCAACCTAACATGTTTGATGTTGTGTGAAGGAAAAATATGTATTGCTAACTTATGTAGGATCTATTATAGGTCCATGCCGACCTATCTTAAGATGTTTTGAGTTTTTAATTATGGCACGTTATGTAGATGATTTTTTTTGAACCCAATAGTATATTTTGATTGTTACATCTAATTAGGCCAACCTAATTGATGTTATGTTTGATGCAGATATATATGTTGGATTATTTCTAGTGTTTTGATATAGATTGCAAGTGCTAAGAATAATCCACATATATATGATGTGAATTTGATCAGAGCGCTACAAAGTTAAGTTGTGAATGTTGAGTTGAAGATTAGAGTTGTGTGGATGAAAAGCATGGAAGAGTGTTGAATTAGAATCAGATAAATATTTTTCTTGAGCTTCAATGGGACTGTATTCATGCATATATTAGATGCAACTGTGGATAATGAGTCCACTTGGACAACGAGTCCACTTGCAGTGAGCATTTTTATAAATATACTATAATCAGTTATAATATATTTTGAGCTAACCCTCACCGTGGTTTTTCCCATTTTGGGTTTTCCACATAAAAATATTGGTGTTCATGTGTTATGTGATGTTTCATGCTTTCTTTCCTTATTACAATTGAATATGCTTTGGTAATAGATGTTTAATGTTTGAAAGGTTTAAGAGAATACTGATTCACCGCCCCTCTCAGTATTCTAGGTGTTCAACACATTCTTCATAAAAAAAGGGAATATATACTAAAACAACATGTGGAAATATTGATAAGTTATAGAAATTCATCAATGAAATTCAAAATAAGTTTCCATATGTCTTAGGAGATTCTTCCTATCCATTGGGATTGCATATTAAAATTCTATTAGGTGGGATAACCCAAGATATGTAGCAACAAACATCCAACTTCTACCAAACAATAACTATAGAACTTACCAAGGAAAAATGGATGAGGAAAAGAAGTGTGCAACTTCTCATACCACATTTCAATTCAACATCAACATTCTAAAAAATATAGAAAGTGATATCAATACCTTATAAAAAATCTTCTTATAATGGCTCACCAAAAACCTCAAAATCCAAGTGGATCAACTTAAAGAATAAATTATTCAAGTACAAACTTCCTACGATGATTTGATGAAAATAGATGGCAAGATAAGATCCTAACTAGAAGAAATTCATATCCAATTGCAACAAATACAAGACCAATAAAATTAAGTAAAGAACCAATTCAAATAATTGAGGGAGGTAGTAAGCTTTTGGTAAGGCACATGTAACACGTCTGATAAGGGATGCACAAAAAATGTCTCAATGGGTTCAAATTACCAACATCTTGTTAGAAGCAAACAAGCTCCTAACATAAATCAATTACATAATCACCTCTTCCAGCAAGTTAAAGTTCAATAGAATGGTACCTTCACCCACCTTAAGGAGATTTACAAAATATCCTTCTAGAAAAATAATTCAATTTACATCTCTCAAGGACAAGACAAAATTTTGAAAGGGGATGGTGTTGATAGGGAAAATGGTAGAGCCAAGGTACAATATAAAAAATCCTACCAAAAACCACCACAAAAGGGTTGAGGAAATTAAGGCCAACATGACACTTAAAGGAAGATATGTAGTTTGTAAGGGACATGTCTCAATAGAAGAATATATGTATGAGATATGATAGAATGTAACAACAGTAGAAGATAGAAGAGAGATTAGATAATATCTAAGAATATATATAGAAGAATACTATACAAGAATAAATGTATGAATGTTAAGATGAATATATGATGTATAAATACAACCAATGGAATGATGAGAATGTAATATAAAGAATATCAATATATTGAAGTTTATCAACAATTTGTATATTGTGTTATGGATTATTTAAAAGTAACTTCTGGTTATGATTTATCTTGATGTCTTGTCTAATTTTTCATTTTAAATTAACCTTTGGTTCCTCTCCTACTATTAATTTTGGGGTATAAATACAATAAGTAGAGAATTCTTGGACAACAAAACTTGAGTTTGTGATCCCCCACTTTTCTTGCTAAAAATGATGAACTATATCACTATATCCTTTTCTATTTAATCTTATAAAATATTACATTTTTGACCTTATTAGGATGGTTCACAAAGTAACCATTATTCATAATTATTAATTTGAATCCAATGGTGAGATCATTCTCCTTAAAAATTTCTAATGTGGACATGTTCCTTTTTCTCTTGGAAGATAAATAATCAACCTATCTAGATGACTCAATAATCTATACTCTATGGTGGTCTTAAATGTCCTTTTTCTCTTATCTAATTTGTTATGTTCATATCTTATTCTTTGCTACCTTGAATGACAATCTCATATACCTTTATTTATTTGTATACAAAAGAGCCCTTTTACTCTATCTCAAATAAGAAAAATTCCCTCTATTTGAGGAGAAATCATTGACTTGGGTTGTTTCTTGGCTCTTATATAGAAGAGCTATTACATAGTAAAATGTAGCTATTACCTTTATTGACTCAAGTTATCCAACATGATTTTGTTGATAAAAAAATCATTTCCTTCTTTAGTAAGGGGCTATTACATAGTAAATTAAACCTACTTGTAAAGTAAAATGGCTTACATTTAGAACAACTCCCCTCAATAATCTCATAATAAAGTATGATTTTTAACTCTATTTTCATCAACCATAAACACTGATGAACTCTTTATTTTCTTGTCTTAAACAACTCATTATAGTTGTCACCATATTATAATCACTATGATACACTCTAACATGAGTTTCATTGAGGTGGGTCTGAGTGTTAAATTACAATGATTTCATTATCTCCTCAACATGGTGGTTTACCCATGAATAATAAAGTATTATTAAAAATTATAACTCCCAAATAGTAAATTTATTTAGGTTTTAGGGGGAAAAATATTAACTTTCATCCAAGTTAATAAGAATTCAATACCATTGTACATGGTATTAATAAAAATAATAATAAAATGTATGTTCAATTTCATAACCATTATCAAGAATGTTAATTAACCAAGACTATCACTAGCCCCTTCAAATCATTTATTTTTTTCAAAAATCATAAAATTTTGTTTTAATTTATTATATGGCTTCCAATAAGTCCTTTTTTATTCTTGATTAAGCATTATTGTTATAAAAATATTTTATTAGGCATTAAGTCACATAGTTGTGGGTGGTTACTTAAGACCTAGTCAAAATTGACATCTAATGACAAGTAAAAATATGCACTAAAAAATTAACATGAATTCAAGATGCAACACAACCATTGACCACCTACTAGTCGAATCAACCATGAATTGGCAAGAGAACTCATAGAAAATTCCTAGGTTGACCAACTTATGAAAATAATAGGACCTATTTTACTATACTTGGATCAATGTAAATTGATGTCAATAACCTCTCTCATGACATTCTCCCTCTATTCAAGGATGCAAGCCTCAAATAATTTAGCAAACAATGGGTTAATCCCCATTGGTACAATCAATGATTATAACAAAAATCACATTTTTATATAATTTAATCATAACTATTAATTCATTAAACCAACATGCATGGAGTTCAAAGATCAAGTATCTAGTCAAGACATGTCTAGAATTCATAAATTTAATTTAATGAACTTACAAAATTTTCATTTCTATAAAATTACATAATTATTCTAATTAAATAATTTAAATCTTGATAATAAATATAAAATTTTCTTTTGGGTATTAGATACTTTTCTTTTTTTGAGATAACTTGGGGAAGAGAAGGATACAATGACATTAAGATGCAACTACCTCATAATAATAATAAGTCACTTCAAATGTGAAAATCACTAAATGTCTTTAACAATAATATAATTCATAATATTAGGGTGCTACATAGTTACAAATATAAATCTTTTAAAAGGTACTCAAGAGAAGTTGAGGATGTCAAACAACAATATCATTAAAGATGAAGGATGAGGAATAAGTTACTCTAGGAATCCCATCATTGATTCTCTATTGAGCACAAGTCATGAGGTTCCAATTTATTTTTGATTCTTTGTGTTCTCTCATGGTCCATCCCCCACTCATGTCTTTATTTTCCTTTTTTTCGTATGCTCCCATTTATTACAATTAACTCAATTTTCAAGATTATTGTTTATAAATTCATTTCTTTTATCATATACATATAATCTATCTTAAATTTTTGTTTAGCTTATTAATTATATTATTTTATCTCCTTTTCTCTCCTCATTTAAATATCATAACTAACCCATACCCTATAATCCCCAAAATATAACCCCATATTTTGGATAACTTGTACAAGTCTTTATATTATTCACTATTCTCTTGACAATGAATCATAAATTGTGATCCTATTCATGTAAAAGTAATTACACAAATTTACTTTTAAAAAATTGGATAGTTCTACAATACTTATGTATGTAGCAATAATTTTGTTTTGCTAAACTTTGTGAAATAACTATTGCTATCAAAGTACTGGCTTTTTTCATATATATATATATATATTACATCATTTAGTTGGAAGAAAGATGCTGATATGGATTGAGTTCAATTTTGTGCAATCTTATTAGTCAAATTTGAATTCCAAATGAAAATTTTAATAGATTATGTTTGATTCATCATATATTGTATTTGATTTCTTATGGTGAATCTTACATGATATAATTTATTTGTAGATACTTTTGTTAATAGTGGAAGAAAGGTCAAATGTGGACAGTGAATGCAGTGAAGTTGAACTAGACAAAGACAACACATAGAAAACATTGACAATTACTATTTCAATGGTACAATTTATTAATTACAAGTAAATTTTACAAAAATATTAAAGTGAAATATTGACATGTGCAAGCCAAGTGCTTGTACAAATAGATTAAAAACATACTTTTAAGTGCAAAAATTCATGTTTAAAATTTGTTTGATATGAATTAAATTTTTGTAAGTTAGTTTTAGATCCCATATTTGACCAAATTTTAGTTTTTTTTTGACAATTTGAAAGGTGCCAATGACACATGCTCATGTCCCCAATAATTATACATCTATAGACAATAAATAATCTAAAATATATTGTGTAACTTGATTAAAACAACCATATTACACTTCGACATTGGCCTTGAGAGGACCACAATCCAACCAAATTCATGGTACTCCTTTCTAGTCGTTAGAACTCGTGCCTAGGGAAGACTTGGGCAACATTCAACTACTTTTATCCTTATCACGTTTACACTCGATGCATGGAATTTAGGCGTTTGTACGGAGTATGGGGTGTTTTGAAATGACTTGGGGGTATATTTAGCGTGTATACGTTAAGATGATACTCCTTTATATAAAAATTTATAAAAATTCAGACATGTCTAGAATTCAGAAATTTGATTTAATGAACTTATAAAAATTCATTCATATAAAATTACATAATTATTCTAATTAAATAATTTAAATTCAAATAGTAAACATAAAATTTTCTTTTGGGTATTATGTAATGCCCTCGCCACGTAATCCTAGTAGGGGACAATGCAAACACCGCGGAAATATAATAATTTTTTTTTTCTTTGAAAGTGTAGTTAGTAACAAGTATAGTGAGCTACACTTAATGCATACATCCTCTAAGGTACATGACAATGCTTACATTTGAATCCCATACTACACAAAAATAAACTAATCCATAGCATATAAATTATACCAATGAAATAAATAATATACATCCAAGGCATTAAACTCATCTCATTAGATACACAGTACATTAAAGAATCATCCATAGATTACATTCATTCCATAAAGCAGTTACAAGACCAATTCCCAAAATGAGGAAGATCATATAATAATGTTACTATAACAATGATACAAGAATCCTCCTAAAATACAAATGAGGAGTGGTACATATACATAAGTATCCAACTGAACCAACAATACACGAGAGATGGTACAAGTAACTAGAACATGCAAGCTCTCCAATCTGGAAGATCACGTCATCACGAACATGTAGTGGAAACCCAACGGTGTAAGGTGCACGTTCCACCCAACCAAGTGGTACCCAAAGGCCCACCCCTCGTGCTAGGAGATAGTAAAAAAAATTCCTAGAAAAAACCAACAACCTCCAGACACAGGTCACACACAATACTATACCATACAAGAACAATACATACATAAAGGTTACATTGCTTCTAGAGTAAAATAATCAAGTATATCAATTGCACAATACATACTGTTGGCATAGGAGGAGTGTTGTCACAAAGTTGCATGGGTTACCCTGGTGCAACTTTGTGCATTGACCCCCATTGAAAGTCACTCTCCTATTGACAACACAAGGATCTTTTTCAAAATATAAGAGGCCACACATCTCGTTCGTAGTAACTAGATGTTTAACTAAAACTCAACCAAGTACACTACCCAAGAAAAACAAAGGGCTAAACCATAAAACACAACCCCTTCATAAAATAACATCATCTGGAAGACTTAAATACACAACTAACCAATTTCCCCAACTTACGAGAATAGAAGAAATCATAATTTAATAGGAAATTTAGGCAGGAAATAAATCTACCATTAAGATTTCCTAAATCCAATTTCCATTTCAATAAAATACAATAATACATTGCCCAAAATAAACTAACTTAATACAATTTGAATTACAAACAAATACAGAAATTAAATTTATTTGTTTATTTCAGTTTCCAAATTACATCTAAATAAAAATCAATTTCCTCTTTCATATCATATCATTTTAAAATTATCTACTTATGCATTTGCATGCATTAATTTAAGATAACATTTAAATATATATTCAAATACATATATAATTATATTTATTTATACATAATTATACATATATAAATATAAAACTACATTACAATATTCCAAAAGAAGCACTATATTTCCAAATCGATACTCAACCTATTCTCTTCCTTGTACCCCATTCGACGTAATTAACAAATTAATAATAGTTTACCAAACCTGTGGTCTATAGCTAAGCAACGAATTGAAGGACTGAAACACCCATATCATATTTGTATATTTAAAGACTTCAAGGCAGAAAGAGACATACGACACTAGGTAAACTTATCAAAGTTAATTATGTTCAATGCTAAAATCTTGATACAATAGTTCCATTCTTTCAATTGCTAGATAAACTTGATAAAACAAGAGATAACTAGCAATTACATTGATTCCCACCTTCAAAAACATGACAGATAAAAGATATGACTATCGACTGACTACTTAGGCTTAGTTAGTTCATCAACCAAAAACGACAAAGCTTCTAGATCACTGAGAGTTTTAATGCCAAAATAAAGCATGTTGGCTACGATTGAATTAAAAACTATCTTCTGCATGGGAGCTGCACATATGTGTATAGGAGGATAAATCATAGCAACTACAAGATTTCCTCTTATCAGAAAACATCAACTCCAAAAGAAATGGTCTTACGAGTGGAACCAAATTAATATGCTCAAATAGAGGAGTTTAAGTCAATGTTACGTAGATAAGAACGCTACCTCACAGTGCCAACTTTCCCCAATGGGGAGTCGGCTGTGGGGCATGGCACAGGAGATGGACATGGCTCTATTGTGCCATCCACAAAGACAGTTTCCTACAAAAATGTGAAGGATAACCCCGTTTCTAGAGAACTCATGTTTCAAGTGGGAACAAAAGTTGATACCATTCTGGTTCCCTTCAAGGCATGAGAATCCATTACTTGTAGCCACCATCAAAGTAATATAGGCCAATGAGATGGAGAGGATTCTTATTACAAGGATCACTTTAATTGTCCTAGACCGCGGGCTTGATCCAACTACACACCTACTTCAAGATTTAATAATGACATTAATATTAAAATAATTTCCTTAGATTCAGGTGTTCAAAACACGTCGATTGAGGTATAAAGATGATTAAATCCCCAGCTGATCTAGATAAGGAAGATTCTAATAAGGCAGAGTGAACTACTTAAATGAAAGAGTCAAAAAGGCAAAGAGAGCCACGTTGGTGACTCGGGAGAACCTTCAGCTATCAATTCAAACCAACTAGGCTGGCGATCTAGAGAGTTATATAGATTGCATGTGGGCTATAGCATAAAGATTGAATAAAGATCTTATGATAACTAGGAGATAAAAGAAGAAAGCTCGACCCATCAAGAAATGCATATTTTATCATAATGTTAACAAAATTATAGCCAAAGAGGGGGTGGTGAAATGCATGAAAGTTAAACTAAAATTGAACTGATGGAGGAATTTCTTGTATAAAGCTAAATCTTCAAAGGTTTAGGTAATGGGTTCAAGCACGTTATAATCAACTAAATAATCAACCAAACACATTAACTTCCAAAACACTATTCCAATTTTAAAAGAAACACACAAAAGAGGAATGCACAATAAAAGGAAATGGATTTCCTAAAACTACTCGTAACCTTCAAATGCAGATTTGTAGATTACACCCAAACATTCAATAGAAATATCCTCAAAATTCCTATTATGTAATCTTTTCTTTAAATTCCATTTCAAAATCAATTTCTATAGAAGTTTATGGCAATTTTTCCAAACATGACAATCTTTCAAATTTTCAATATATATAAAGCTTCTACACAAATAACATATTCTTCTTGTACAAACAATCTTTCCAATTTGCATAACAATAAAAAAAATTAAAAGAAGCTATTTCCGGATGTTTGAGGAAATGATGTTTGAAGTAGAGCTTCACCTTTAGATTCCAATTTACCAAAGCTCCTTCCAAATTATCCACTTTTCCAGAAAGAAGAAAGCAAAACTAGAGTCAAAATTTATTGAGAACTTCTTTCCCAATTTTCAACAACCTTCTCTACAAATATCTTTTTTTTTTTTTCCATTCCTATGAAGTAGCCTCTTTCCTCTTTTTAGTTAATGCAAATATTCTCTTCAAGAATTAATTCCCAACAACAATGTTTAATTAATTTTTCTAGCACATGTCACAAATAAAATATATTTTCAACCAAATCACAAATATTTCCTCTAAGATAATTACAAGATATTTGTGCATTTAATAATTCATAATTCACATATTAATTTCTAACTAAATTTAATCTAATTAATTTAATCACTTTATAAAATAAATTTAATCACAAATATTAAATCACTTTACAAAATAAATTAAATTTAATTAATTAAATCAAATATAAAACTTCTAACATTAATCAAAATTAATTAAATAATCACTAAAATCCATTATAAGCATTAATTTCCCATAGAACATACCTTGCAAAATAAATAAACGACAAGACAAACATGGACAACATGACAACTCAACAAATCCAAACAAAGACTAATGACACACTATGACTAGGGTTGTGGCTTGACAAGGAAATCTAGTTACTATCTCCCAATCAACTATTCTATTAGGCAATGGATACGCTCAAACTTGTGAATCCAGGTGGAGCCAATGTCTTGTACCTACAATCCTGCAATCAAAACATATGTCATATATATATATATCATGAATCAAACACACCATGAAGAGAAAATTGTGGAATCATAGGACACTCACAAGAGAGTGATGCAATCTTGTTCCCTTCACCAATACAATGTCACATCAATACTGATGAAACTAAAACATCAATTAATTATAGATGAGCATATATCAATATTAACTCAAATAATCAACTATACTAACCAGAAAGCATGCCATAATCAATAATAATCCATAAAGTGTACCACCACCTCACAATATAAAAACCATCATTGCTCCAATGACAATGATCAAATAACAACATAGTATCATGGTTTATCAAAGTAAAAGAACTGTTTGAAAATATAAGCAAATCGAAGGGGTGCTACATATTAGATATATTTTCTTTATTTTGAAATAACTTGTGCAAGAGAATGATATAATGGCACTAAGATGCAACTACCTAATAATAATAATAAGCCACTTTAATTGTGAAAATCACTAAGTCTTTAACAAGAATATAATTCATAATATTAAGGTGTTGCATAGTTACCAATACAAATCCTTTAAAAGGTATTCAAGAGAAGTTCATGATATCAAACAACAATATCATTGAAGATGAAGGGTTGGGAATAAGTTACTCTTGGCATCCATCATTGATTCTCTAATGAGACACAATTCATGAGGTTCTAATTTTTTTGTGGTTCCTTGTGTTCTCTCATGGTCCATCCCCCACTCTTGTCTCTATTTCCCTATTTTCTTGTGATCTCATTTATTATAATTAACTCAATTATCACGATCATTGTTTATAATTAATTTCTCTTATTAAAAACATATTATCTATCTTAATTTTTTAATATATTAATTATATTATTTTATCTTGTGATGTTCAATATAAAAGTGAAAGAGAGTTGGAAGGGAGCTCTTTATCTTGAAGGCATACATGTGATGGTTTTGAGTGTGTATTGGTGGGGCCTCCCCAAGTATCCGTAGAGGAGGCTCGAACCTCCTCCACACTTGACCGGCCTTGTTGGAGGTTTGGTTTGATGTGGCCAGTGATTCCCTTGAAGTTGAAGTGGTCTTGCTTGGTGTGGGTGTGACCTACTTGCTTTGTTGTTCGAATCTCCTTGATTTTGCATGTGTGGGTGTCGGTTCTTGGCTCCCTAAGTATGGAGGGGGATACAAACCCTCCAAATGAGGCATTAAATGGCATTCTTAATTTGGTGCAAACATTGCAAACCAAAAATCATTCAGAGATATTGTTGCTAGTGAAAGGACTTGTCTACCTCATGGAGCCAAGTTCATGCTTGAAGGTGCAAAGGATGGAAAAAGACCAAGAGGGAAAGAACAAGGTAAGCAATCTGAGGCTTCCCCTAAAAAAGCAGTGCTAATTCCAAATGAAATCCTTGATAGTGCTATTTTTGATGAAGATTCTAGGTTGCAAAAAACTGCTATATTCTTTGTTGCCACAGACACCACTAAGGTCCTCGCTAGGAAGTATATGGATGAGTGTTTTCATAATGTTTGGGAAAAAAATTAGGGTTGCAATTCTATTTTTTGTAGAATGGTTCAAAAATTTCTATTTGTTATTTTCTTTAAAACTCATAAAGCACATGAAGAAATTTTAAAGAAACAATTTTGGAATGTGGGAAAAATAATCTTTGACGCCCTTGCATGGCTACCAAATGCCCTAGATGAAGAGGCATTGGCTCTCTCCAACCCAAGATGGATCGTGATAAAACATGTTCCCCCCAAACTTTGGAAATTCATACCGCTCCTCTTGGAACCTTACAGAAACATCATTAGACTAGAGGATACCAAGTCTTTGCTTCTACATTCGAATGTAAGGGCCTTGGTCTCACTTTATCCGAGGGTTGACCTTCCTAAAATTATAGAAATTAGGGTTAGAAATGATACATTCATTTGTAACATCAAAACCCTAAGGGGGATTAATGCCTACTACTTGTACCAGAGGGAAGGCCATATCAAAAGAAACTACCCTTTAATCAAAAGGAGGAGCAATGGACCCTCCTTAGGTGGAGGGAAAAAAAAACAATACCCCCGCCCCTGACACAAATCTTGGGGTAAGCACGCCACTTGTGAATAATTCAAAAGAAAATATCAAGGATGGGCCTAACCAAGAAGAAACAAATGAGGACACACCCTCGAGCCCTGAATCTAGTGAGGAAGGGAAGATTGGGTGCCCTGGCTAACCTGGTGAAGAGGTTGAAAACCAAACTAAAGAAAGGGAAGGCTCAACAGAGTTGATAACCAATTAAAGATGCTAATGGAGAAATTGTAAAAAGTACCCCAACAGGAAACTTTGGAGATTGAAATCCCCTGTCAAAATAATAGTAATACAATACCCTACATAAATAATATAACATGCTCCGAAGGAGCAAAAAAAATTGTAAACAATGTGAAACTCAATGCCCAATAGTTGGCATTGGTAAAAATAAGACAAAACAATATGCAAAGAGAAAGAAGGAAATGCTATCCAGTGTGGAGAGGAACCAGAGAAGGAAATATACACATTCAACTCCAAATACTTTAAAATAGGAGAAAAAACCAAAAATGGCGAACCTAACCAAGAGAGGAGCAAAAATAAACTAAACAATAAAGAACAAGAAACACTCACTTATGTTAAAAAAAATGTCTATGAACTTGAAGGTCAAAAACTAGGCCCCAATTCCTAGCCCTTGATGGCTAAGAATGAGGGGTAGCTCAAGGAGAATGAAAAAGGGGTTGAGGCACCAAATCCCCCTAATACTATCTACCTAATGAATGGAAATGAAAGGGTGGATGCTAATAGAGTCCCCCAACATATAGAAGTGCCTCTTAACATTCTTGATGAATTGGTTACCTCGGATGGTTTGATCTCTCAGTTAGGCATAGAATCTATAGAGGATAGAGGGAGTATTCTGCTAAGGATACCATGAAAGGCGAGGATATTCCCATGGATGTAATGGTTAAAAAATAAGGAGATACAAAAAGAAAAGGGGAGGGGGATCCAACAAAACCTTGGACAGAGGTAGTGTCCATTTAGCAAAAGAGAAAAGGAAAAAGAAGTGGGGTAATCTCAATACCCACTACCAAAAGAATGGAGATAGAAGGCAAGTCGCCAAAATTCTTTGACAACTTCAAGCCTGACAAAGAGCCTGCTCTAATGACTAAATAGTATGAACATAAACTATATATCTTGGAATGTGAGGGGCCTCGAATCCCCAGATAGGAAGAATATTGTGAGGAGATTCTTAGCCCAAAGAAAGGATAAGGATGTAGTACTACTATAGGAGGTCAAAGCTATGGGATTTACTCTAGAAACCAATATAAAGTTCATTTGAGGAGAGGCCTCACAATTTTTCACCTATCATGAAAAAGGAAAGGGAGGGGTTGCAATACTATTAGCCAAGGATTGGGGGTATGTTGTCACAAAGTGTGGTACATCCCCCTACAATTGGGCAGTATGGGTCATCATAATAAAAAAAGGAAACTTGATTTGGCTTATGTTCCATCTATGCATTAAATGATTATGAGGATAGAATCCAACTATGGAAGTGGATGTAAGGATTGCAAGACATCTTGTGGATCTTTGGGGGTGACTTCAACTTTGTAGAAATAAGTGAGGATAAATGGGGGGCTTGAACCTAGAATAGAAAGGAAATGAAAGATATAATGGAAAAGGATAAAAAAAAGATGAATATTGAGGATCCCATTGGGGGATAAGAAAAAATACTATATTGGGATCTGGTATACATGGTGTAATGCATAGAAGGGAGGGAGAAGGATCTACTATAGACTTGATAGGTTCTACATGAACCAATATTTTTGCTCTGTGGTGCTAGTGAAGGAAGGATACAATGTTGAAGTAAACCCATATACCCTCTCAGAATATCATCCTATTAAGGAAAAGTTCTACCTTAAAGAGGGGTTGAAAAAGGTAAAAGGAAGTGGGGATGCCTTCATCCTTAATACCAACCTGCTAAAGGACAAGGAATATAGAAATACCATTGAATCCCTACAGGCAATCAATAATTAGATGCACAAAGATCTCTCACTATAGACAAGTGGGTCTTGTTGTCACTTAGAAATGCACCCTATGCAAAGTTGTAAAACTGAGCTTTCTAGTGAAACATTGGATCACTCCAAGGCTGTGGGTCACCTAAGATTGGAGTGAACCTTCGGAGAAGGCCGGCTTCCTTTGGGTATCACCTAAACTATTGATCACTGTGAGATAAAAGGAGGAGTGCATGCAAATGAAACTAAACTAGCCTATTCCTATGGTGATACACCGAGCTTGATAAGATCAAGGAATACTTGGAATGCACTTGAAATTTGTTAATGATCAGAAGGACACACATCAAATTCTATGAGCTACACATTAATATGTCACAAATAGGCTTGATACACACACGTTTTGAATAAAGGAAAATACTTTCACAGAATAGAATCTATGTGTGATTATAAAAACACAACTTGTGATTCATATAATGGTGCTCTTTTACAAAGGAAGGCATGAATATCAGATAAAGTCATAAAGGAATAACATAATTCACAAGATAACTTGATTATTAATCTGAAATGCACAACACTCTGCGAGAATAGTGACAGAAAACTGAAGCATCAACAGAGGCCAAGGCAACTCTGTGTTTTATATTCCAAGATCCAGTTGAGTTACAAAACATACATTTAGTCGAGAAGGATTGATAAAAATCACTAACTCTTTCGAATGCACAATCTGAACTATTTACAAAAAGGCAAAAAATGCCTTAAATATCAAACTGTGTCGGCCCCTTAGGGCTTACAAAATATCAGGCCTCGGGATAGATTTTTCTTTAGATCTTTTGATTTGAATTTAATGCTGCCCCCTGCGTGTCCTATTGCCTATGTCGGTGAAGAAGCACCCTGGAGAAGCCCTCAGATCTTTCGCAGCTACCCCATTCATTTCTGAGCCTCGTGTCCCTCTTTGAATCCTCTGCCAAAGAGCTGCATTGAATGTCCCCGGGCTCAGAATAGATACACATTGCTTTTCATTCGGTTGATCTTCTTCCTCCTGGTCAAACTGCCACTGCTCGCTTTCAGATCTCTCTGATTGGTCGAGTATACTACACACAGATTCTCTGGGCGGTCAAAAGCTCCTTTGATCAGAATCGCATCTCGGCGAGACACTTCAAGTGTCTCGCCGATGCGATTATGTCCCTTGAAGTTATCGGCATAGCATGTAAGCATCGGTGAGAGGTTTTAGCGAACTTTAGGAAGCCCGTTGATATCGCCAAAACATTGGCAAGACAATTGGCATCGGGGAGAAGTCATAGCGGGCACCACTGAGTTATACCAACGTCGCTTTATTGGGCAATTCCATCGCTGTCGGCGAGAGATCACGGGTCGATGAGACCTTATAGCGAGCTCACTTTAGTCACCCCGAGCCTTGCATTTCTTTCCACTGAGTCACCTACTTGGTCGCTAGGACCATACGCCGAACGCTTTGTCTTTCGGCGAATTCCTTTTCCTGTCGCTGAGACCTCCTGGTGAAACCATCGCTTTTGACTCGGGCTCCAAGATCCCATTCAGTAAGACATTCGTGCGTCGGTGAGACGTCTTACCGAAGCTTCATTATCTATCGCTATGCTTCAGAGTCGGCGAGACTTCCCTTGATCGGGGAGACTTCATATCGAATTCACAAGATTATCCCGAAGCCATTTCATTTCGACGAGACCTCGGACAGTCGCCAGGACCTTATGACGAAAGCCCCAACTTCTAGTGAGACCGGATGTTTCCTTGGTGGGACCCCCATTTGTTCACTTCAGTCATCAAGACCCCTTAGTCGAGGAGACATCCATTGGTCGGGAAGAGGTTGTGCCGAAGGCACCTTGATTTGGCGAGGCCTCATTTTATCTTTACTTCGGCAAGACTCCTAAGTGTCTCCCCGAATGTACTCCACTTTACCGAGCTCCGCATTCCATTCGCCGAGACATTATCAAGTCGAGAAGACTTCATAGCGAGGCTCATATGTCATATCGATCTCCCCTCCTGTCGCTTAGACCACCTTCATTCGCCGAGACATCTTATAGACTTCCTTTTCCTTCGGCGAACTCTTCATTTCGAGAAGACATCTGGCGAGACCCTTGATTGCTTTCGGCGAGACCCTATTGATGTCACCCCGAAACACTTCATTCCACCGAGCTCCAGATCTCCTTCGGTGTGAATCCCATCGGTCAGGAAGACCTCAGGGCGAAGGGAAGACACTACACCGAGCCCCCTTTTTGTTTCGGCAAGACACCTGCGGTCGGGGAGACATCTCCCCGAAAACATGGCCATTTACCGAGCTCTTATCTTGTTGTCGTAACCTTGGCTTGTTGGCCAGACTCTTTGCTGAGCACCCTACGGTCTCCCCAAACTCACACCTTTTGGCCAAACTACCTGCTTGTCGTCGAGACCTCACGCCGAACTCCTCCATTCTGCGCGAGCTCTCCTCAATTCGCTAAGACTCCCACTGGTCGGTGAGACGTTTCACCGAGCTCCCTATCCTTTCGGCGATGAGTTCACTTTTCTCTTCAATCGGGGAGACATCATGCCTTCGCCAAGACATCATGGCGAAACTGCTTTCCTTGGCTGAGACCACTCCACTTCGGCAAGAGTTCATCCCGTTGGGGAGACATCTTGGTGAGATCACTTTTCTCTCAGTGAGCTTCCTTTTTTGTCACTAAGACTTCTTTATCGCCGAGACCCTATATTGAAGTCTCCCTGCTTCGCTGAAAGTTCACTTGAGTTCGGGGTGGTGTCAGCAAGACTTCCTTCCGACACCAGCCCCATCCTTTGTCACTGAGACATTCCCAAGTTGCTGAGATCTCTTAGCGAGCTCAAATTGCTATGCTGAAGACTTCAACATAAAGCACTATTGACAAGACATGTTAGTTTTGCTAAGACATCACACTGAGCTTTTTGTGACTTACACCAAAGTGTTAATTTGTCGCCAAGAGTTATACCAAAGACATCAACACCATTGGCGAGACATTGCATTCTCGCTAAGACTTCTCACCGAGACTGTTTGTGTTACCCTGAACGAATGCAGTCGATGTGACCTTCTCACATCGGTAAGACTTCTTACCAAAAAAATTTCTTCTGGCGAGAGCTTCCTCGATGACTTTAAACCAACTGTTGTTAGTGAGACTTTAACTCTTCACTAGGACTTCTCACTGAGCCGCAATAGGTTATCCCGAAGCCTATGGTCACCATGAGTCTCCCTGATTTATGATTGAATGGCCTATCAGCAAAAGAATTCCACGCAATAAGAGGTCATACCAAACCCCTCTTGTCATAGCGATAGGCTCTACAGTGAAAGCATTCAGCAAGATAGAAACTAGGTCACAACGACCTTCAATGGAAATATCCCATCTACCCCTTATGAACATCTAGAACATAATTTGTCTTTCCTGATTGAGCTCGAAGGTGAAAATTGGCAACATTTCTGGCGACCTTTGCTGGATGTTTTCCTGCTAAACATGAGAACCCGTAGCCAAAACTTGTCCATTGGGCATGGAGTCATTAGGAAGCTCAGAAAACAAATAAAACATCAAATTGCACATTGCTGCAATTCGCATGAGACTTATAGAACACAACAGGTTGCCAAAATGACAAAACAGGAGAAAATGAAAAGAAACTATTTATTGTGCTAAACAACACTTAGGGAATGGAGAAAAGCAGAAAACAAACAAACCATAATGCAAAAGCACTTATTGAAAACAAAAAACCTAACTAATATATACAAAAGAGAAACTCCATCCGACTTGAAAAGAGGGCTTAAGGTGTATCTCATTGACTGGGATAGGGAGCACTTCCCCTTCTGTTGTAGCCAATTGATAAGCATTGTGTTCTTTACAATCTCTGATGATGAATGGGCCTATCCACATGTTTTCGAACTTAGTGTGATGGTCGGGCCTACGTTTGAGAACGCCCCAATTGAGCATGAGGTCTCCCTCCTTAAAAGACTTTGTTGTAGCCCTTTTTTCAAATGTATTCTTTGTTTGGAGTTGATGATGCTCCAAAACCCTCATCACTTTGTCCCTTGATTCTTCAAGTTCCATGAGCTCTACATATCTCACGGACATTGGGTCCTATCCCTCAAACACCTCCAACTAATGTACAATGCCGAGCTGGAAGCTCCATAGATAGAGGTAATCTAGCCTCTTTGCCATAAACTAACATGTATGGTGAATTACCAATAGATCTCTTAGGAGTCATTTTGTTTGCCCACGGTGCATATCTCAATTTGATGTGCCAAGTCCTTTGATTATCCTCCATTGTTCTTTTGATAATCCTGATGAGATTCTTATTTGTGCTTTCAGCCAGACCATTACCCTGAGGGTAGTAATTTGAAGATGTATTCAAATGAATGCCATCTTTAATAGCCCAATTAGTTAGTCTTAATCCCACAAATGCAAGGGTGTTATCAGATATGATAGAGTTAGGGACTCCAAATCTAGTGACTATATCTTCATAGAAGCTCAAAACTGAAGACTCTTTTGCTTCCTTCAAAGCTACTGCTTCTATCCACCTTGTGAAATAGTCTATAGCTGTGAGCACCCACTTGTGACCAGCACTAGAAGGTGGATTTATTGGCCCAATGAAATCAATGCCCCATCTCATGAAGGGTTGCTCCACTCTGGAATTGGATGGAGAGCCATAGGTAGCCTTTCCGCAAAACGTAGAGCACACTTCCCTGGACACACTTTCTACCAAGATATGCATCTTTGAACAAGCTTGTATAGTAGTAGCCACCATATAACTTTCCAAGTAGTATTTTGGGGCAAAGTGACCTCCGCAGCCCATCATTAAACTCATGAAGTACCTCTCACCTTGGCAGGACTTGAATGCATCTTAATAAGACACCACTCGCATCCTTTTTGAAAAGAACATTGTTTACCAACACATGGTATGGAGGCAAATTAAGTATCTTCTTTTAGCTCTGTTTAGTCCTAATGGGCATTCACTAGTTTGTAGAAATTAGGTCATATCTTGAACCCAATTAGTTATCCCTATTGGCACATCATCTTGATCATTCTGAAACTCATTTGTATTAGTAAACAAAACATCCTTTTCTAATTCATTTTTACTGCTTGACCTTGAAGCAAGTTGTTCACAAAGACCTTTACCTCTAACCAGTTTGGTAATCTTAATATCTACATCATACTCCATGACCTTGGTGATCCATCCTGCTCTTTTTTCATTCAAATCTTTATTCAATAAAAAATCCTTCACACTTGAGTGTGCCACCATGACATGAATTTTATTATGAGAGATCAAAGGATTGAATTTCTTCATGCTTTTGAGCATGGCAAGAACATGCCTCTCTACAAAAGAGTATTTATGTTCATAATCAACCAAACCTTGACTAAAAAAGGCTATTGGTCGTTCTAAATTTCCTTCATTTTTTTGAACCAACATTACAGAAATGTTACTTGTGCTACCACAAGCATACAGAATAAAATCTTTAGAAAAATTGGGATTTACCAGCGTAGGAGCTGCTGCTAAGGCATCCTTAGTTGCCTCAAAACTATTCTTGGCATCTTTTGTCCAACAGAAAAAACTGAATTTTTCTTTAACATAGCTGTTAAAGGTTGTAAAAGGTTTGCAACATCAGAGAAGAACCTTCTCATAAAGTTGATTTGGCCCAAAAATCTCTGTAGACCATTCTTCTGATTAGGTAATGGCAACTCAAGTATGGCTTTAACTCTCTCAAGATCAATAGTAATTCCTTGCTTTGACACTATGTGTCCTAATAATTTCCCTTCATGAATAGCAAAGATACTCTTTTTTGGATTGAGAGAGATGCCAAACTCTCTGCATTTCTCAAAAACTTGCCTAAGATGTAACAAATGTTCATCAACGTTCTTGGAATAAACTGTAATGTCATCTACATAAATCAGTATAATCTTGTTGATCAAACCTTGAAACGCCATGTCCATGGCCCTCTGAAACGTGGCACCAACATTAGATAAACCAAAAGGCATCCTTTTGTATGCCATGGTGCCCCACTTAGTTGTAAAAGTAGTTTTGAACCGATCCTCCTCTTTAACCAGCACTTGATTATAGCCCGTAAAACCATCTAACAAGGAAAATATTTCGCACTAAAGAACTACTTGTAAGATTTGTTCCATGGAGGCAACGAGTAGTGGTCTTTCAAAGATGATCTATTAAGGTCCCAAAGTCTACACGTATTCCCATTTCACCACTTTTCTTCCTAACATGCAATACAAGGTTAGAAGCCCATGAAGTGTGTTTAATTGAAAGATGATACCCTCAACCAATTTGGTCAACTCTTTAATCATTAAGGGCTCAAGCGTAGGATTCAAGGGCCTTTGTTTCTATCTTACTGGCTTAGCATTAGGTTCTAACTCAATTGTGTGCTAGGCAATATGGGGATCAAACCCTTTCAAATCTGAGTATTCCCAAGCGAATACAACATGAAACTCTTGGCATAAGGCAACAAAAGATTGTTTATCTTCATGTGAACAAATTTTGCCTATCTTAAGGAGTTTAACTTTGAAAATCTCTAGTTCTTCATAATGTTCCTGGTTGACTTGCAGGCCAGCTTTACCCTTTCTAAGCTGATCATCAGTGCTAAAAATTGACTCTAAGGTAACAAGACCCTTGGGTAACTTATTTATCTTCAGCTGTATGACTTGATCATCATACCGCTGCTTAAGTTTTGCTTGATTAACCATGGAGAACAGATCCTCTTCAAGCAAGAAAGAAAGAATATGTTCATTGCTATCAAAAACCTACTAGTGAATATTGTTATCAGGAATTGATGGCCTAACCACAACCTTTACATATAGTTGTACTTTCTCTTTCGTAATGTCATCTGGAATATCAAACTATGCTCCAATGGTTGCAAGCCTATCAGCATGCTGGTTCTGGTTCCTTGGAATAGACACTAAGTTAAAGGCATCAAAATCTTCAAGCATGTTTCACACTCTGTTTCTATAAGACTTTAGTGTGTCATTTTTAGCAACACTTAAACCTCTTATTTGATTAACAATTAATTCACTGTCCCCATAGACTTTCAAGCTGGTTATTCCTCTCTTCCTTGCCCATTCTAGACCTTGAACAAGGCCCCTCATAATTAGCAGCATATAGAGCATGCAAAGCAAAATGAAAGTAGCATAATACTTATCACCCCTCAAGGAGATACAAGCATTGCACTCTCTCCAAACGCATTCTTGCTTCTAGAACCATCAAAATACATTTCCCATAATTCATTCTGCTGCTCAAAATGACTTTCTGCACTTCTTTCAAGATTTGGCATTTATGTCCCAGCTTCATGCAATGCATAATTTCCAAGGCCAACGTCCTGAATAAGCTCATTTGGATTATCAACCACGTTCTCAGCTACCCATTCATTCAGGAGTACCTCAGGTACACTCACAGCTTGTAACTCTTACGCTGCAGCAAGTTTAGTATCCTCTAAAACAATAGAGTTAACATTTATAGCAGATGGCACATAAGGTTCGATGTGATCCTTGGCAAGGGACTCAAAAGTTATAGTTACCTTAGTACCATACCTGGTCCTAAAAAGAATATGGGACTAATCTAAAGACAAATACCCTCCAATTTTAATTGTGAAGTCTCTAGATAGGCATAGAGCAAAAAATGGAGGCAAATCTATGACAAACACATTTTGTAGGATTGAAAAGTTGGGACAGGCATGTAGTGTGAGATTCAGATTTTTAATAACACCTATAGTGTTTACTGTTGTCCCATCCAATTGAAGTACTCCCTTTTCTAATGGCTGGTATTGTAAACCTAGTTGTTCTGCAATCTTTTTTGGCATTACCGAACTGCTAGCCCCACTATCAACCATGCAATTGTGTACCAATTTATTCCCCACTATTAAGGAAACATAGAAAGGAGGGGGCTTGACACCATTACTTTGTTGTGTGGTACTACCCAAAGGTGCATTGGTTAAAACCAACTTTGTTTGGCCTAAAGAGACTTCATTTGGAGGATTCAAACTAACTGGATTTGATAAGGCTGACTGTAGCAAATTGATTTGACCAGGGATTTCTAAAGAATCCCACATCGAAATTGAAACATTTATTTTTTTCATACTTTCAACAATGTTGAAAGGTGCAGATATATTTACCTTTGGCTACGTCTTTACGACAGCATGGTCAGGTTGCACTTGACTTGTGGATGAAGTATGTAAAGGTTGCTCCTTACTAGTGTCATAACCTTGCTACAAAGTGCGTGGTACTTGCTGATTTGATGGACCAGCAACTCCCTTATCTTTACTCGTTGCCTGTTCAATCTCGAAATCCCTCTTCTTGGCTCTAGTATTAGCAGCAACAGATGTGTCATCCTAGTTCACTCCACAAAATTCTTCTCTTTTCCAATTCAGGAGAGTTGAATCATCTCCAGGCTGATCCTGTTGTTGTGGATACCCCTCCTTAGGCAAATCTTGCGCACCTACAACATTTTGCACCATAAGAGCTTGATTGATGATGCCATTAGAGCATGTAGCTTGATTATGTGGCTGATTACACAGATAACACGACTCATAATCAGCAGCCAGATTGTTTTGAACAGGAACAAGCTCTTTGACAACACTAATTGGAGCTGGATTGTAGGCCTGAAAAGGTCTTGTAGCAACATTTTGTCTTGAGCCTTGGTAATTGCCTTGATACTGATGTCTATTCCCCTGGAATTGCTGTTGTTGACCTTGGAAAGGCTGACTTGAGGCCTGATTTTGCTGTTGATAAGGCCTAGAATAGGACTGTTGTTTTTCCAAGTTCACCAACTTGTTACCAAAAGTCTATAAAAGACTTTTGATCTCTTGTAACTCCTGTGATGAGCCTGAATCAACACTCTCTTGTCTATCAATGGCTGGAACAATAGCTAGTAGCGTTGGTACAACTGGTAAAGGTGTGAAAGGAGGTATTTGCAAAGGAATGTTTGCATGAATTTCTAGAAATATAGGCATTGGAGGCCTAGGAGTGAGTTTACTAGCTTTTATTGAGTTGTTCAGCTCTGATTGATATTTCAAAAGCATCCGGAAGAGACACTCCTCCCATTGATAGTATCATGATAGCTATATCATTGTTTAGAGCCCTCAAAAAGTATAAAAATGTGTATTCTAAAGGTGGCCTCACCGTCGCAGGGATTCTATCCCAAGTTCTTTGAAATCTGAAGTTGAAGTCATTCATCTGCTCTTGTGGATCCCTCTTAATTGTAGTCAATTGTTCTAATAGAGACAAGTTGTCAGACCTATCTTGAAATTGTTTATGCAACTTGTCTCTAAATTCATCCCATGTTGCAATTGAACTAATTGGTAGGCTCCTATACCATTGCACAACTCTTCCTTTCAGTGAAGTAGCTAGTAATCTTACTGCAACATCCTCTTGGGTTATGTGATGGACTCCACATAACAAAGCCACATCTCGCATGTGTTCAATTGGGGTAGTTTGATCTTCCCCAGTGAAAGTTGGTAGACTCTTCAAGGCTGCCTTTGGAATTTCATTGTATTGTGCCAAATTCAAGGGGCTCCCTCCATTAAAAGTAAGAAAGGGTTGATTCCTTGGAGCAGCCATTGGAGGTGGCTGTGGTGGATTTACTGGTACTCTGGATGAAGCCAAGGATGGGACAGCAATGTGTGATCCCACAAATGGAGGAGTGGATTGAGTTCTTCTAGAATAGATAATTATTGTTCCTCACCTTTCCTCTACTCTACCTTGTCTTCTTGGTGGTGACAGCTGAAAGTACTCGAAAGGGCCTGAACTACTTCTTGT
>VDFB02118019.1:22917-44006 GCA_007258455.2 Sequoia sempervirens | reverse complement strand
ATATTCATTAGATCCTCAATAAAATGAAATTTAATTCATCATTTATAGATTTTCATTGAAATAATGGAAAGTTGAATACATATACCAGACTTATTTTGTTTGCACACATGGCTATGTTGAAAGGAACAATTAGTCAACATAGTTAGATGAGCACAAACTAATTCTCGAACATTGATTTCTCAATTCTTACCAACATCAAATTTTCTTGTTGGCCACCATAACTACTTTTATTACTATTGTATAAACCTAAAAATGGTCTAGAGAAATCTGATTAATTAAATATGACTTATTTAATTAATTAATCCTTAAAATCCTTTACTATTAAATAAATAGGAAATATTTATTTAAATAGTTCATCATAATTCTTTAATCTTGATTCAATTATTTTCATCTTATTTAAATAAACAAATTTTATTTAAATATCATATTCAAATTCATTTACTATTAAATAAATTAAATACTTATTTAAATAGTTCACATTCTAAATTCTCCTATTTCTTCAGTTTTAATTAAATAAACAAATTTATAATTGGCATTATTTAATTATTACATTATATTCAATCTTAATTAATTAAATAAAGCTTTATACTTTATTGTTTAATTATCATACTTCTTCTATTTAATTTAATAAACAAACTTCTATAGTTTATTTATTTAGATTATTTATCTCCCTTTTTGCTAATTTAAATAAATCAAAAATATTTAAATAAAAGCATAAATCAAATCCCTCTATTCACTCACCAATAAAATTATATTTTTTCAAATCTAATTAATGCAACTAGCATTCACAGGAAAAGCCTTAGGGAAAAACCTACAGGCAATCCTCTCAATCTTCTTCATCATATCTTTCCTCTCATCTTGCCTGGTGTTTTCATGGGGAACAATCCCCGTCAACTCCACCTTCTCATCTCTTACCATTCATATCTCCGGTTAATCCCATTATACCTTTATGTGTTACCTACATTTAGCTGTTGTCAGAAATCTATATATAGAGCCTTTTGAAGCATGAAAATGATCCGAGAAATCCCAATTTATGCAAACTTACTCTACAAGAATAGGCATTCATAGCAATCAAGAAATCAATCAACCATAGCATTAGCATTAGCATTAGAAATAGTATCATAGCATCATGGTGTCAATAGATTTCATATCACGACAACATCATTAGTTTTTACTGTAGCTTCCTTTTATCAGTTTTCATCAGGATAGTTTACAGTAGCTTCATACAATCTAGAAATCATTCTTAATCATCACATCATTGCATTTAGCATCCATTCCATTCTCTAGATAGGCATTTTAAATAGTTACGGTGCTTACAAATCTAAAAGATTTTGTAATTTGATAAATCTTTGGAGATAGGAGACAATGAGATGTTTTCAGGATTTTCAGTGTTTTAAATTAGTTTAATTCATGTTAATCTTGATCTAATGTCTTATTAAGAAGTGTTTTAGTTCTTTTAATTTTTACTTTTCCACACTTAGATTTTGGTGCCCATTATGTGGTTGTACCCCATGTTTTTAACAAGTTTTTTTGGAAAGTTTTCGTACAGGAATCTGACGTAAATTGTTTTAGCGCGATCGAAGGATTTTATAGTGCTTTTGAGACAAACTATAACACATGAATTTTTTTCTAGGACTTCCGAAGAAAAGTATAGTGCTTTGAAGGACTATTTTAGTGCTTCAATCTTACCTTCTAGCACAAGGTGACAGTACACATCCAACATTTGTTTTAGCACGTTTGTAAAATCCTATAGTGCTTCGCGCTATTTCTATAGTGCTTAGGGCTATTTCTATAGTGCTTTTGGATATTTCTATAGCGCTTTTGATCACTGTCATAGTGCTTATGTGTAATTCATTTTCTGCATCTGATGCATCTGCGACCAGTAAATTTCATTTCTTCAGTTGGATTAAAAAGAATCAATCTAGGATAGACACTTCTTCAGTTGGTTTAAAAATGAATCAATCCTAAGATAGTCACATTTTCATTTGGATTAAAAATTTATCAATCTAGGGTAGTCACCAGACTTTTTAATTTGGATTTAAAAATGAACACCATGTCTTTTTTGACCACAGGAAATATGCTTCCTTTGTGAAACAACGTCTTCACATAGATTAGAAAAGACAGTGAACCTAAGAATTGAACAAGTGATTTCATGTTTGTATGGTTGAGCTAGGCATATGCTCTCCCCTTAAGCGGGTGATCCAAAAGCGAGAATGTCGTCCTTTTATGCATTCTTCAAGTTTTAATCCTTTACTAGAGGCACGTAAATGAGTGGGAAAAAGTACTCACCCTATAGGAGCGACCTAGATGAGTTCAAACCAAATTAGGGTTTTCCACCCCACTATAAAATTAAGAAAATATGGAAACCACACTTTTTGGGAAGTGTGCAAGATAACCATCCTAAAACCTTTGTTCTAAAGGTTGGGAGATATCACGAGGAGTCTGTTAAAGCTAACATGCGAGATGAAAACCCTTTCTAGGAACCTAGTGTAGTATCGGTGAGTTGGTAGCAGAGGTATGCTAAATTGGTGCAAGGGAAGGTACTTGCAAGAAACTCACCATATAATTTCCAAGGACTATTTTCCCAGGGGATCAGAAATCTAACCTTGAGTACACACCTAGAAAAGACAAAAACACAGGGGCCCTCTAGGGGGTGACACAACTATGTGAGTCAACGCAATTTTAAGTTGTGGGTTGTTGATTATAACGATGACCTTTTGACTATTAAGAGTGATTATGTTTGAAGTGATTTATTGTTATCAAACCAGTGAAAATAGGACCATGTGTGGTTCTTTTGAACATACACTATCTGTTTAGATTACAGCTCTTAAGAACAACTGTCTACATTTGATTGTTGTGTATTTCAAAATCATTAAAATTCATATAAAAGATCATCCTGAAAAATACAACACAAAAGAGCCAAATAGAATCAAGCGATTGAAATTTATGATTGGGGATTGGAAATCCACAACTTTTGTCAATAAATCCCTCCCTGTAAGAGTCAAAAAATCCAAAGAACAAGGGAATTGAAACTCAAACCACCATGGTTGAAATAGATGAGAATCAATTGAATGCTTTAACTTAGTAGATGGAAAACATTCAACAACAATTCAAAGACATATAAAGAGAAACCACATAAAGATATCTGATGCCAAACATCTACCCATATCCTCTTGACCAAACAATGAACATGATACCTTCTTCACCAAAAACTACATTATCCAAGTTCAATGTCATTGATTTTTTGCAAAAGTTCAATAAGCCCAAATCTAAGTCCTCAAACACAAATGATATTAAGCAATCCTATCATGTCATGCATTTATCTCCATCCACCATAAGCCAAAATAAACCTCAAGATTCTTTCACTCAAGTTAACAATTCCATCCAATCATCCTCTTCTATCATATATTCAACATCCAATTATTCATGTCAATCTCTCAATCCAAATCATGCTAGCATAGACTTCCCATCAGATCAAAATATTCTTTCCACTCCGCAATGATATCGAGGAATTCCACAAATTCAACAATCTTTGATCAAGATCCCATTTCTCAAGAATCTTATGATGATCCCCTCCTTTCAATTTTCATCCAAAATAATTCCCTTCCATCTCAAGAGACAAGTATCCTTCCATGTTCTTCTTCCACATCATCTAATAAATCCATACCATCTCATGATTCTATTGCATCACAAGAGCATGATAGTTCTTCCATCCTATCTAATGAGGTCTTACCAACTAATGATCAAGACATGCTTTCTACAAAATCTCACGATTCCCTTCCTCATCAAGATCAAGATATGCTTCCATTCAAAGATACCCTTTCATCCCATGAAGATGTTTTATCCTTCTCATGATCAAGATATTCCTTTCATACCACTTCGCCAATCCTTTTCCAGAGTCAAGATCAAAACACCCATCATCCATGTCAAAGAGCCTATCACACCTATTCAAGCTATCCATGAACCCACACTTATAATTGGGATCCTCACCTTTTTATCCATTTGGTTTACTTACAACACCTATCCTCTCATCCATATCATATCCTCCCCAAAATGGACTCGCATCTTGTTTCATAAACAATACATATCCCATTGGTAAATGTATATGTCAAAGTATGAATTACAAAGGAAAAGGATTAGGACTTCATGAGAAAGGTATCCTAGAACCCCTTTCTATTCAAAGAAACCCATATCACCACGGCCTTGATTATATGCCTAAGTGTCCTAATTCATCAAACCTTCCATCTATCCTAGGTCCTCATTCTAGTTCATCAAACATTCCATCTATCCTAGGTCCTCATCCTAGTACATCAAACCTTCCCTCTATCCTAGGTCCATATCCTATTTCTCATGAACAATAAAGGCACACATCCTTGATGCCCTTTCAAAATTATACCCACATTAACTCATCCATAATAACTCCATATCATGCATCTCAATCCACCCCTCCCATTTCTCTTGGAAGAAATTTGGGTGCCAAATATCAAAAGCTTCTATATCAAAATCCACATGTATCAAAGGATCAACATGTCTCCTCGATGAGACATGCAAAATTAAAAGAGAATTTGATCCAAAATCAAAAGAAAATTTCAAAAGGTCACAAAGGCCCATCAAATAAAAAAGGAAATTTTCAAAGACCACAAAGGTCCATAAATAAAAAAGAAAAATGTGAAAGGCCACAAAATGCCACAAAGAAAAAATAAAAGTCAAAAGTCATGTGTATTCCTAAAAATCTCATAGAAGCAATAAAATCTAAATTGGCATCCAAATTTGCTAATCCAAAATCTTCCTCCAATTTTCCATCTAATAACCTATCACCTTTGAAATCCATTTTTTCTCCATCACTCCACCACCCTTCAAGGTGTGTACCAATGCTGATCTTGCCATCCTTTCCATCTATCCATCAATAGGCCTTCCAAACTCCTATCCATTATCCAAAATTCAACCCCCATCATTCTCCTTTAATCCAAACATGTGCATAAGTCCTTAGATTATTCCATCATATCATTAATCTACCAACACTTAGGAGTCTAATTCCCTTTTTCCATGGTTTATTAGAAGCATATTTGGTTGTGAAACTTGATGCTTAAGTCCTTCCTCTATCTCCCTATCATCCATATCCTATCTTCCATATTCCTCTTGCACTTTACACTTAGGGACAAGTTTTGTCCATCTTATCATTCACGGTCATTATCCTTTTTATGCTCATTCCTTACATTTCCACCTTTGATCTTAACAAGGTTAAGGATCTTCTTGAACATCATATATCTTATCCTATACACTTTATCCATATCTTTCATCTTATCCATATTCCATCATTCTTACTAAATACATGCTTTCTTCCTTTCCTTGGCCTTGATGAGGAATAGGGGAAAAATACCTGGGCCTTGTGTCTGTATCTTATCTAGCTGATCTTGATCATCATCATTCATTTATTTTTATCCTTGATTTCATCCATTCCATATCTCCTAGCTTATCAAAATCCATGTCACCATGACCCTTTACAACCTTGAATCTTATCATACAAATCATATTTGAGCCTAGCTGTAAAAAATTATCCAATCCTCATATATTTTGTCAATAAATCATCAAAAATCATCAATCTTATCATACTTAGAGGAAATTAGTGATCATAAGTACTTATCATCATCATGTCTTATGGAATCAATTATTCTTGGCATCTTAATCAATCCACCATTATCATCTTTTGACAAGAGATATGTTGCTTGTGTGACATGTTTTGCAATGAATCTTTCATTTTGATCTATCATTTATCCATGGTTGCATTACCCCTATAGTGGGGAATCTTGTTCCTTCAATCAATCATATCATCTCATTTCATCTTAAATATCCTGAAAAATTAAAAAAATTAAAAAAAAAATTAGAAAAGAGAAAAATATAAAAAAATCAAAAAGACTGAAAAAGTGCAACAAAAATGTGTAGTGAAAACCTAGTAATAGGCGTTGCTTGTGATTTTAAAGCCAACTTTTCTATCTATTGGAAACATGTCATGGTCATTACTTTCACAATCATTTTACATCCATTATCATATCATTGCGAGTAGTCATGTCTCACCCTAGCTTGGGGCAAAAATCTTGAACTCATTGGGGGCAATAAACATCGAACCTAACCAAATAGACTAATAGTAGGAAGAAAAACACAACGAAAACAATGATCAAAACAAAACCCAACATGGAACATCGATCACCATTGGAAACACATTGGACATCCATATCACAACAAAAAATCCAAAAAAGAAGTCAAAAAGTTAGTATTGAAAAATCCAAAAACATGAGTCCATGTCAGTCGAACTACATGGTATCTACGTGTATAATGTAGGCAAGGCTAATAATTGATCAGACCTTGAGGCCCCTAGGATGGGTCTTTAGGTTAGGTTTGACTCAAAATCTTGAAAACACAAAAACATTATAAAATCAGGATGGATGATCTAATTTTAATAATGAGTTGCAATACTTTAAGTTATGGCTGGATATGTTGTATTTTGATCATTGTTATCATTTCTTTGGAGCAACTCGATGATGTATTGAACTAGAGAAGCTAAGAAGAAGAATGATATTTTATTTTTCTATTGTCTATGATTTAATCATCATTACTATGTGAATTGTCGCGAGACGTGCTCTACAAAGTATCACTAATGACATTCTAATTCACAAAGGAAAGTGATTAGTTCTTGTCTATTTTACACAAGAAATGCTCAGGTCATCTTGGTTTAATTATACCTTGATGCTTGTGTTAGCTTGAAATATCAAAAATCATGGAAGTAGTTCTCAGGTCATGATTGGTTTACATTATACCATCGATGCTTGTACTCACTTTCAACATTTTAAAAGCTCAATGATGATACAAAGCACAAAAGTATTGTTAAAATGCCAATTTTTTTTGCATGTAGATTTGCATGATTAAATTAGATTGCATTTATGTTATTTTTGCATTTGAAGAGTAATTTATTCCAAAGGCTGGTGAATCAATAACATGATAGAATAATCATCATTTCTCAACTGAATAAGTGTACATCTTCAAGTTTTAGTACATTAATCAATCCTATACTGGGGCATATCAATCAAAGCTAATAAACCACATTGGATGTTGATATCTATATCAACCTGTACTAGATGCAGATTCATGTCCCATGTCTTTGGGAAGAACTCTAAAATCCTCCTATGATCATAACATATTGCAAATCAACAATATTATCAATCAATCAAAAATCAATCAGCCTATCAATCTCTTCAGCTCTAGTGATACTTTGATCAAATCTTGTGAGTGACTATCATTGAACCTCTCCTATCAAGAGGTTAATCAATCATCAACCTATCATTGATGCTCACCTATCATGAGGACAATCATCAACCTATCATTAATCCTCACCTATCATGAGGTTAATACATCAAATCAACCTCGCCTATCATGAGGTCAATCATCAAGCATCATTGAACCTCGCCTATCATGAGGCCAATACATCGAATCAACCTCTCCTATCATGAGGTTCATCAATCAAACTATAATTATTCCCTACCTATCATGAGGATAATTATCATCAATCAATCATTAGACCTCGCCTATCATGAGGTCGAACATCATCTACTTGATCAGGAGCATCAATCAATATTGCATCAAAGGATGACACAATCAAAAGTCATCAAACACAAGGAGGCTTAATTCAAACTTTATTTAGAGAAACTTTCTACATCAATTATTAGGAGATAAATCATTTCATCATCAACTCTTCATCAAATCATCAGAAAATCATAAAAAATTGAAAATTTTCAAAAAATAAACATATCAAAAATTCATTTAAAATTTATCTCCCAAGGGGGCATATATCCATCAATCACCTGAAAATCATGTCTAGGACATTCTAAAAAATTTCTCATCAATACTAGCAGCAACAACACAAAATTTTCTTTGAAGCAATGCATAAACACATCACTTCAAAGAGGGGAAAAATGTATACACCTAAAAATGGTCTAGAGAAATCTGATTAATTAAATACGACTTATTTAATTAATTAATCCTTAAAATCCTTTACTATTAAATAAATAGGAAATATTTATTTAAATAGTTCATCATAATTCTTCAATCTTGATTCAATTATTTTCATCTTATTTAAATAAACAAATTTTATTTAAATATCATATTCAAATTCATCTACTATTAAATAAATTAAATACTTATTTAAATAGTTCACATTCTAAATTCTCCTATTTCTTTAGTTTTAATTAAATAAACAACTTTATAGTTGAAATTATTTAATTATTACATCATATTCAATCTTAATTAAATAAATAAAGCTTTATACTTTATTGTTTAATTATCATACTTCTTCTATTTAATTTAATAAACAAACTTCTATAGTTTATTTATTTAAATTATTTATCTCCCTTTTTGCTAATGTAAATAAATAAAAAATATTTAAATAAAAGCATAAATCAAATCCCTCTATTCACTCACCAATAAAATTATATTTTTTCAAATCTAATTAATGAGACTGGCATTCACGGGAAAAGCCTCTGGGACAAACTTGCAGGCAATCCTCTCAATCTTCTTCCTCAAATCTTTCCTCTCATCTTGCCTGGTGTTTTCATAGGGAGGAACAATCCCCATGATTGGCTCCACCTTCTCATCTCTTACCATTCAAATCTCCAGATTTAATCCTAGCCTCTACTATGTTACCCTTGTGGAAAACTATTGTCGGAAATCTATATATACAGCCTTCTGAAACATGAAAATGACCCAAAGAATTATCAGCTTTTATGCAAACTTACTCTATAGGAATTAGTACTCAAGAAACCAATAAATCATAAGCATTAGCATTAACATTAGAAATAGTATCATAGCATCATGGCATCAATATATTTCATATCACGATAGCACCATTATTTTTTACTGTAGCTTCCTTTTATCAGTTTTCATTAGGATAGTTTATAGTAGCTTCATATCACTTAGAAATCATTCTTAATCATCACATCATTGCATTTAGTATCCATTCCATTCTCTAGATAGGCATTTTAAATAATTACAGTGCTTACAAATTTGAGAGCCTCTATAACTTGATAAATCTTTGGAGATAGGAGACAATGAGACATCTTCAGGATTTTCAATGTTTTAAATTAGTTTAATTCATGTTAATCTTGATCTAATGTCTTATTAAGAAGTGTTTTAGTTTTTCTTTTAGTTTTTACTTATTCACACTTACAACTATAGTTTAACTACTATGTTTTACTTCATTAGTTTCACGGGAAATAGATATATAAGCACCATATAGTAGTTTAGTTGGAATTGTTTTTTCTTTGGCTCCCACTCAATGCTTCAAGGATATCTTTTGGGGTTTTGGAACAACCACTTCAGTATTGGTAGCCTAATTTTCAAGGACACAATGCTGCAACCAGCCTTTGGTAGAATTAAATATGTAATAAACACTTCCTACTGGATGAAGTTTCCATGTTGCTTTGTTATGAAAGTAGTATACTCTATGTCTATATTCACCATATCACAATATCCTATTTTGTATTCAATCTTAGTATGGTGCACTATAAGGGACAATAGTAGTTATTGATTACTACAAAAAAAAATTGTTGTACCCCTTGTCCATCATTCATATTATTATATCTTAATTGAAATCATAGAACATTAGAAAGTTTGTGCACATAACCCTGAATTGGGTCAATTGAGTTACATTTTTGGTATGTTCGTAAGAAGTTGAGTCATCTTAGTGCTACTAGGCTATGAACTTAGTCTAGCAAAGTCTTATTAAGCTAAAACTATTTACAATAGTCCCATGTGATATCATTATCATTTTGTGGGGCACTTGCATTTCCCTAATGGTAACCATGGAGTTAATCCCACAATTATAGGCTATGATGTTAGTCTCATTGATAAGTTCTAGTCATCTTCTTCTCAATTTTTGTTCATAGACATTGTATCACTAATAATTTTTTTTTGTTTATTATTATTATGATAACAACTTGATAAGTTCTAGACTCTCAATGCATCGTGCATCAATCAAAAGCCTGGTTAAAGATGGACAGTCTCTTATGGTACAAAATGCAGCTACCATAACTTCGGGGCTTTTATTGCATTTTTATCCATTTGACACATGGATTTTTTTTTTATTACTCTGCTTGTTCTGATAGTGTTCCAATCATGGGGTCAACTGAAGATGTCACTCTATGGTAGTTGTGGAAGTCGTTGGAGCTGATGGTGAAGCCTCTGTAGTGTTAAAACTTGAACTTTGAGATGCATTTCTTAACAATCAGCCATAACTAGATTGTCAGAACATATATTGCATTCACTTCTCCAATTTGGCGACCCAGGGTTTTAGAGTATGTTTCTAAAATGAAAATTATGACCAATATCCTAATACTGAGCACATTTAGGTTTTAACATGCATCCTTGAAAATTACAAAAGATCCTAATATTGAGCACATTTAGGTTTTAATATTAGGGTATCCTCTACCTATAGATTTTGCCGCTTTCCCCACCGTTATTGGTTTAAGCTCCTCCAGACTCTTCCTCACTGGTTTTGACCTTTCACTTCTCTGATTTGGTGAGTTGTAGTGTGAAAATAAGATTTCAACTAGGGGTTTGGAGTATGTTTATTAAAATAAAAATTACTAGTGATAAACCAAAAATTATGGCACCCATTATGCAAATTTTTTTTGAAATGGAATATTAATAATATAATATAAATATAATATTATATATTATAATATTATAATATTATATAATATTATAATATTATATATATAATATTTAATGTAATATTATATTATAATATAATATAAATATTATAATATAATTAAATATGTTATATTATATTATAATATTATAATATTATAATATAATATAATATAATAAAATATGTTATTATATAATATAAAATATTATATTATATTTAAAATATTATATTATATTATAATATAAATATTATTAATATAATGTAATATAAAAATTATATTATAAATGGCCTACTTAGGTAGAGTCCCATGGGGAATTAAGCTCTATGGATTATGATCAAATTCGAGAAGAAAAAATAATAGAGTAGTAATAGTCATTTATTTAGTCATTTATTTATCGATATTAGTAATTTATTTAGATTTTGTGATTTTAGATGAGCAAATTAGTCATTTATTTGTCAAATTCTACTAGTGTTAGTCACATGACTAAAAATTTTAGTCACGTAGTCATTTATTTTCCAAATTCTACTAGTGGTTATTCTATGGTATCCTTGGAAATGAGGTGTGTGATAATTCTTGTATTCTATGGAAGAGTGACAGACCAGGGGTCTTTGTGAAGCAATATAAATGAAGTGTCAAAACAAATCATACTATATTTCAAAAACACAACCATGTATATTACTTTCTTCCTCAATGATTTTGTCAACATCAAACATAATGATCTTGGGGTTCCAACACATTTTTGTTTGATCTAGAAATGGTCAGATCCAAATGGTAATGAACTATGGTATCTTACTCATGCATAGTATTATGTAAAAAAGAGTAATCATGATAGTCAAGTAGCAAGGTCATCAAAAGGGTAGTCTACAAGTACAAGAAGATCAATGGGTGATGCCCATACAATGAGATAATAATGAATAATATTCACTTAGGCAATAAGACAAAGGGAAGCAATGTCAACAGAAGGCCTAGATGTCATAGTGGGTGAATCTAATGAGAAAGAAAGCATAAACAAGCTAATGAATAGTGTGATCTACATAAGAAGGAGAGTAATGATCATAGTTACCTGGCTTATGAAACAATACATCTTAAAATATAGCATGGTATTCCATTTTAATCAAGCTATGGTCAAGTGTTTACAAGGTTCAGAAGTGGATGTGTAAAACAACAACCTAGTCTTGCCTTGACAGTGCTCATGTGAGTATTGTGTGAGAAAATCAACCCAACTATGAGTTGGATGCAAAGTCATTTCTAGATATAATGAGAGAATTAGATTGCATAATGAGGGGCAACAGTGACATTATGTAGTGTAGTCCTATGTGCAGTATCTGGGAGGCAGTATTTTCAATGAACAAAGTGCCATAATTAATGAGAGTCATGATCTACAGTCTCAATTTAAGTCAATAATTGCAGCACTAGTAGATGAATCTACATGAAAACAACAAGAAGATATTATTTTTTTATCCAGGGTCTATTCTTGATCAAGCCATGGCCAGTTATTTACATTAATCACTCCATAGAACAAACATTGGAGCCTACAATTGTTAAAATTTTAGGAACTCATATAGACATGCACCAATAAAGTGGAAATCATGACAAAAATAAGGTTCAATGTCAAAGGAGGGCGCAAGGGATTAGGGTTCCAAACCCTCATGCAAGGTACATAGTTTTTTCAATAGAAAATGAATACACAAAAAGTGAAAAAGGTAGTGTTCATGAAGGAATGGAAAATATTCATAGATTCTTTGAATCATTCTCGTACTGTGCAATGGCATTGAATCACTTTTAAAATCATTTTTCCCTTTGTAGGGAAGCATTTTATTGTGGAATTCTTGACTGAGAGTTTTTGTTTCGACTGTCCACTCTCCCATGAAGTCTCATTCATATTATAATCTTGCACGGTTTTTTATCACATCAAGGTGATTATGGCACTGTTGGTCACTACTTCATGGCCAAGATAAGAGGATTTTCCAGAAGGCCGAGCCTTGAAAAGGAAAAGGTAAAATAAATGAATTCAAGAAATAAAACCATGGCATGGAAATGCAGAAAATGCTAGGGAAATGTATAAAAAACTCAAGATATGTTCATCATTTTTGCATTAATAGAGCTCAAAACAACATTATGTACATAGGAAATAAAATCATTTTATCAAATATTTTTGCAGACAGAGGCTTACCAGGCTCCATCTTGACATATTTCTACACATAATCTATATATGAAGTGTCTAGATGCAGGTAATGGTGGGGGCGCCATGAAAACCTCCATGGATGCTCTAGGTATAACCGTCTATAGACAGAGTGAAGAATGCAAGAAGTTCTAAGTGAAAATGAAAGTGAGAAGTGCTTTGAGGCTATGTTTTGTGTTAGGGTTTCCAAAACCCTAACTTGGACGATAGATAAAGGGCATTTTTACCTTTTATTTAGAATGTTTACAATGAAACTAATTTTCTATGGTGAGTTTTCTAAATGAGCTTGGTATACTCCTTCATTTATGCTATGTGTATAAGTCTTTGAGGACTTAGTGTCTTTGCATTTGTTTTCCATGAGGGTTGAATCTTGATCTTTTTATTTTGCATTAATTCATAACTGTAAAACATTATTCTAAGTGATGTAATTATAAATCACTTAGTTTGACTATTTTTAAATACAAGATAGAGGCGCTAGTTTTCAGGAATGGGTCATTAAGGAGATATAGTTGAGAGTTTATGAATGCAAGCATCTAGGAATTGGTTGAACCAATTGGTCAACCAAGGGAGATAATATAGGGAGCCTTTACTGACCTTTTTGGAGGATATAAGAACTTTTCGGGGGTGGTTTCTTATGTCTTTTATGGTAGACTTGGTCAAAGTTGACTTCTTCAACACATTGGAGCTCTTTTGGAGAAGATTTAGTTGCTATATTTTTGGATTTTTGGAGGCATCCGATCCAACTCAATTTATAGATCCTTTTTTGGTGGAATTTTGGAGGGAGTTTTGGGTTATAGTCATTATATTGACTCATTTATAATTAGTTTTGATTATGCATTTTTGTATTTAGTGACTTTTCAATCCTTTGGCATATTTTGGCTTACTTTGTAGCTCTTTTGGACATGAATAATAGTGAAGACCTTGGACATCAGTGATTGGAGTTTTTTCCTTCTTGTTCTTTTCTTTATTGTGTGCACTCAAGTGATTTGATCAAGTTATTTGTGAGGTATTATTTATTTCCTTATAGCTTTGTCTCATTTTTAGCACCTTTATGCAAAATGTATGTTAATGCAGGTTATAATCTATGTCAAAGATGCAAATGGATATTATTTGTGAAGTTACCTTCCTCCGAGGAGTTTGAGCATCAGGACCTCTTTGTAAAACACTTATGCAAAGACATACTATAATGAGTTGTGCAGGTTTTGATTTCTGTCATTGAAGGCAAGTGTTTATAATCTAAGTATTATGTCCTGGTTTAGTTTGGTGTATCACCCCCTTAGATTCTTTTTTCAGTTTTTCAATTTATGTATTCTCTCTTCCCTTTTACTTGTCAAACAGTAGAGTAATCTAGGTGATAACCATTTAGGAAGCCGACCTTCTTCAGAGGTTCATTCTCACTACAGGTTACCCACAACATGAGAATGTTCCCATGTGTCAATAGATTGTTGAACCTTAAGTTCAACAAGGTGCAAATCTAGTTGATAACAGTGTCAATATGCCAAAGGAAAGAGTACAAATATGTTATGCCTCGTTTTTTTGTTATCGATTTACTTTTACCTTCATAGGTAAATATGATGGTAAATACAATCATGAGGTTGATATGTTTGCTAAAATAATGGGATACTAAAATATGTATTATGTGAAAGCATTGATAAATGCTTTATATATATTTGATATATTAAATATGTTACATTTATTGTTATATGAATATGCTAAGGTTATGATGCATATGGATTTATTATGAACGTCTAACTACCATTGCAAATGTGTTGAGTTGGTTATAGGGATAGGTTTATTTCTCTAGGTGGAGGGGAAATATCAATCAGGAGAAGATCTTGGTTGGGTAACCAATAACGTAACCTATCTGAGCTTACACACACTCATAGTAGAATGGTTGAGTCTAGACATAGTGTTGGTAATTGGTAAGTCATCCTTAGTATGATGTGTTGCATTAATAAGGCTTGTGACTACTGTTGAATGCATTCTTGGATGATGTTTATATATTTGGAACTTATGAGCCCTTCCTTATATCACTGTGCTTGATTGTGTGGTTGAATGAGTATTTGGGATATATGCATAGATGTATATATATGCATATGTCAGCATAAACATATGTTGGATATAATGGGATGTCCATGCAAGCATGATAACATATGTATAGATATGCATATATGTATATAAATGATTAATATGATGCTATTATGAATATAATCACGTGGTCATAATCATTTGGATATTGAATGAATCACTTGACTATCATGTTTCTATATAATAAATATAGGATTGTATATATATACAAATACACACGTAAGCATAAATGCTTAATAGAGGGTGTGAATATATATAACATTATTATTATGTGAGTGTTAACTTGTTCATATTTATTTATATATCAAATGTACATATACTTGTTTGACATGCAATATTTACTAGTGTATATATATGCATACACACAAACACACACACACACACACATATATATATATATAAGACATAGTGTTAAACCTATTTGTTGACTTATATATATATATAGTGCTATTTTTTAGTGTTGTGGTCTAGTGCTTCAATTTTTGGGTCTACACTTTGCTGCACATTGGTATAATTTTCTACAATCATATCAACAATTTTGATTCCATCAGATGGAGCAACATTCAAGTTTTTGTGAAATTTTGTATAGCTTCCAGAAAGATATGAATGATAGTGTGTACCTCTAAATATCACAGTTATCTTTTGTACTATGTACCAATGTGGGAGATTTTGCACCTCTTAGAGAATAATTATTTTGTCTTGTGATGATGAAGATAAGCTAATGAATATAATTTGAATGGGAATTCAATGGGAGATTGAGTCTTGAGGTCACACGATTGATGAATTACATGAACTATTGAAGAATTTGTGTTTAGGTCTATTTTGGGCTGACCTTGTTGGAGATTGAAGGTTGCATAAAATGGTTGTCATTAATGTTAGCAGGTTGTCATTGATGTCAACATAGTACTGTATGTATAAATCATTTATCAAAATTTATTTCACATTGAAGATGACCATTATATGTGGTCCAGTGTGTTGGTTTTTAGGTCCGGTTCCTACCGTGTGACAAACTTTGATTCGTATATTTTAAGATCTTGGCCAACTTAGCATGTGTAGTACTTTATGGATGTTTTGGCCAACCTAATTGATGAGTAAGATACATATATATACATATGTGTCTCTCTAGAAAAGATAGATATGTGAGGTTATGCAAGAAGGATATAGAGATAGAAAAGTGTGAGGATGCAACAGATCAGAATAAGTGAATCAGGAAAAGACAATAAGTGTGTGATAAGAGTAGAAGTATTGAACAATTACTAATATGCAGTACTACCTTTATAGAGCTTCATCTGGAACCGAATTCAACACAAGAAACATGAAAAGATTTAAAATCTTGAGACCTCTCTTTTAGTTGAGCAAACACAAATGGTCAAGAATTTAGGGCACAAGGGTTTAGACATTTGGAGCGAATTTCCATACTTTTTGAATGTGGACATTGTTCAGGTTATTTTAAGTAGAATTCAAGGTGATGAGATGATATTTGACAAACTCTATGAAATCATAAAAGAAGCAATTGTAGCAATAACAATATTATGCAATATAACGAACCCATTCCAGTCAAGAAATCCATAAAGAACAAAGAGGTTGAAGCCCTAATTGGGGTAACAGGAGATCAAAGGGCACTTATAATTCACACCATAATCATTTTAGTGATAAGATATACCAGTTGGGAAGAAATTTTACTAATATTTGAACTACCTAGCAGAAAAGGAAAAGGTTTGTAAAGAGTATTTTGAAATCAAAATAAATGCATGGAATTCTGGTGTGGTTTCTAGTCTCGTTATGATGTTTGAGGAAGGTTTCTCCTCCAGAAAGAGGAAAGAAAGAAGAATTAATTCATGTCCCCCTCCAAAAATGAAGAAACTGAAGACAAAGGACAAGGAAGAAGAAAAGGAAGAAAAAATTGCATAAGCATTTGATCTGGTATCAACAGATGATGATGAAGATGTTACTAAAGAAAAGGTGTTAAAGATTCTTGAGCAACCTGATGGAATGAAGAAGATTAGAGATATATGGTTGTCTTGACCATCATATGAACATGATGAGATTATAGACACTTTGGATATGTACATAATTTATAATTATATTGATCTAAGTGAATTAATAATTATTTTACTAGAAGTATTGATTCAACAAATTGAAGACAGATTAAGGGAACAATCGCCTAGTGAAACAACAGAAAAAGATGAAATTCAATTGGCTTTGGAAGAAAGATGTCAAAATACACACAAGAGGTTGAATGAGAGTATAAATGAACTGAAGACCTATGTCAAGAGTGTAAACAATGTGTATAGGTATTGTCTTCGGTGGCCTACTACTATTGGGAACTACAAAACAAAAAATGATACTATTGGGCATGAATTGAACTCTATTGGAAAAACATTTGATGTTCTTAATGGCAAGGATGGAACATAGAAGAAAAGGATCAATTCCTTACAATCTAATCTTGTAGTCATTATGGTATAGAGGGATGGTATTCTGAAGACCTTTTGGAAAGTCAAAGAGATAATTGAATTAAGATTGGAACAAATTTTTGGTCTCTTGGTGGATGTTGAGAATAATGCACAAAATATTGCTATTCCAGATACTCTTCTAGAAATAATTGATTCAATTGCAAAGAACAATAGTATTTTTCTATACCTCAGGATGGCATTGGATTCTTGGAAGAAATGTCTTATTAAACTAAAAGAAAAATACAAGAAAATATTTAAAGGAAAGAAAGATTGAGGTAAAGAATAATTTTTGATAACCTTTTTGTAAAATTTTTGAAGTAAAGGGGAGATTTTTTTTTTTTTGTCATTGATGTCAAAGGAGGAAAGCGAGAGCATGTGAAAAAGGGAGAAATGAAGCATGTGAAAAATGAAAATAATTTCATCTCATCAAAATATTTACAAAGGTTCTTGTTGTTGGCTTTTCACATCTTGTGTTTCCATTAATGACAAAGGGGGATATTGTTGGAGATTGAAGGTTGCATCAAATGGTTGTCATTAATGTCAATAGGTTGTCATTGATGTCAAAATCGTACTGTATGTATGACTTGTTTACCAAAAGTTATTTCACATTGAATCTATGACCATTATATGTGGTCCAGTGTGTTGGTTTTTAGGTCCGGTTCCTATAGTGTGACAAACTATGATTCAAATATTTGAAGATCTTGCCCAACTTAGAATGTGCAATACTTTATGGATGTTTTGGCCAACCTAATTGATCAGTAAGATACATATATATATATAAGTATATGTCTCTCTAGAAAATATAGAGATGCAAGGTTATGCAAGAAGGATATAGAGATAGAAAAGTGTGTGGATGCAACATTATCAGAATAAGCAAATCAGGTGAAGACAATAAGTGTGTGTTAAGAGTAGAAGTATTGAGTGATTACTGATATGAAACACTACCTTTACAAAGCTTCATCTGGAACTAAATTCAACACAAGAAAGATGCAATTCATCAGTTCACTATTGGTGGTAAGCCATAACTTTTTTATTTTGGTATTAAGCCATCTTCTTTATATCTCTATGGCAATGAGCCCTTTGGGTTGTAGCCCTATGGACAATGAGTCCAGACAATGAGTCCTTATTTCAGGAAGTGAGCCTTATCTCAGGTAGTGAGCCTTTTGTAATTGGTTTTGATATTCTCTATAATGTGAGTTAATCCTCACCATAGTTTTTCCCTCAGTAGGTTTTCCACATAAATCTAATGTTACTATGTTTATGTGATGACTTTCAATTTTTGCATTTATTGATAAATCATTTAAGTAGTATTTGGATCTAGTTCTGGTAAATGGTTAAGGCATTTAATTTGGTGACAACTGATTCACCCCCCACTCAGTTATCCTCTTCAACAGACCTAACATGATTGATATTTTGTGGAGAATATTTGAGAAAATTTATCTTATGTGAGATTTATATTTAAGTCCATGATGGCCTATTTTTATGCAAATTGTATTTTGAACTTAGGTGCTAAGTGTGGATGAAATGCTTTGAGGATGACATTCTTAATTTTTTTTTATAACTTCTAATTAGGCCGACCTAATTGAACTTTCACCTGATGTGGATATATATACAAGATCTTCATCAAGGTTTTGGGATGTATGGGTGCATAAGTGTGTGTGTGGTGTAGAAAAGTGAGAAATGAATATATTATATGTGAATGTGGTAGAGTAGAGCAGATTGTATACAATTTATGACATGTATGGTGATTCACCTACATGTGTGTAATGTAGTGTTAAGCAGATTGTGAATAGAGAAGAGTACCAATTTAGATTGTGTTAAGATCATTTTTGTACCTCAATGGAAGTATAATTTGGCATATGATAGATGTTATTGTATTAGTTCAAATGGGTAGTGTTTCCAACCCTTCTTTTTTCTTACTCAGTGGGTTGTGATCTCTTTTTGGATAGTACATCTTGGCAGTGAGCCTTTTGTAATATCTTATATCTAGATATAATATATTGTGAGCTAATCCTCACCATGGTTTTTCCCTTTTTGGGTTTTCCACATAAAAATATTGGTGTTCATGTGTCATGTGATTTTGTGGTTGTATTCATGCTTCCATTCTTCATTGCAGTTATTTCTATTTAGTTAATTAGATGGGTTGTGTTTAATTGGTTTAGAGGAATACTGATTCACCCCCCCTCTCAGTATTCTAGGTGTTCAACAATTGGTATTAGATCTTGGTTCCCTAAAAGGAGCTTGACTACTTTGGGAAGATCTTGGAGTTTGAACATATGGATGATAGGAAGTACCCTACTCCTTTGAAAGAAATTTTTGCAATTGAATACACATAAGAAGACTTTATGCTGGACAAAGATGAAGAACTCAAAGCTGCACTTGAATATCTTAAAAAAATTAAAAATGAGAATGGATATTTGAAGGAAAATCTAAAAGAGGAAATTTTTTTTATCAAGAAGCTAAGAGAACATATCAAGAAATCTAGAGAAAGACATAGAGAAGTTAACGAACAACTAAAAAAACAAATGAAGACATCACTAGACTGAAAATACAAGTGGAAGAAAAGAAGAAAATTAAGGATTTTTAGAATATAGTGATACAAAGCAAGACTAATGAGTGCACTAGACTTGAACATGAAGTGGTATATCTGAGAGAAGATTTGGAGAAAGGAAGAATTCATGAGGAAAAATTTAAGACAAGTTCTACAATGCTTGATGAGTTAATTGTTGGATAGAAAGCATCTAAAGATAAAGGTGGTTTGGGACTTGAAAGAGGAGAAATCTCTAAAGTAGATCAAACATATAATACAAAGAAGATCAATGAATCTAGAAAGATTGAAGGCAAGAGGAACTATGGAAAGTTTCAAAATCAAAGAAGCAATTCTATAAGATCCCCCATTAAACAACCAAATACTTAAAGGTACCAATATTTTAATGGTGTTTGATTTTCATGCAATAAATTTGGACATAAGGCTATAAAATGTAGAGGTAGAATGAATCAGAATGCTAGATGCTGGACAATATTTTGTATGCAAGAAATTTAGACATAGAGTTGTTGAGTGCAGAAGTTAGATGATGAATAATGTTAGATCATTCAATGGCTACCATTATACATGAAATGTATTTGGACATAAGGCTAACCAATGTAGAACAAGATTGAATGGAGGTTAGATTGGTCAGAAAAAAATTGTATGCTACAATTGCAACAAACCCAAACATATTGCAAAATTTTGTAGAGACCAAAACATAAGAAAGAATGAGCCTACAAAGAAAGATGAACCAATCAAGAAAGTTGATTTGAATGAAGTGAAGAAGGAAATGGAAAAGGTATGCAGAAATAAAGAAGAGACTGAGGACAAGGGAGAATCTGTACCTAACTTCAGTGCAGATGTTTCCTCTAGTAACTAAGCCTAGGGATATGGCTTAGGGGGAGCTTTACTAAAAATCATATAACCCCCTTGCTGACACTTTGTATCATGGCTTGACATGAAGAGACAAGATGTTGAGGAATATTATGGATCTTTTGGTGAAAATTACAAGAGAAAATATTTTAATGTGGAATTTTATGGAGCTTTTGAAAGTTGAATATGCATACAAGGTTTTGAAGTTTACCAGATTTTTATCTGAAGCATTTATTGCTGAAATGGGTGAAATCAGGAGTTAAAAG
>VDFB02118019.1:0-22759 GCA_007258455.2 Sequoia sempervirens | reverse complement strand
TATGTACTCCAATTTTTTCAAAATTTTTATGTGAAATCATTTTAGATGAAATGGAAGGACCGAAGTTTGTAAATGTCTCAGAGAGACTGCAACTTGAACTGAAGAAGCATTCTTGGAAAGTTCTATTGGAAGATCTAGTGGGTGAATTTTATTGCACTCCCTTTGGAGTTTTACCAACTAAGGATATCAATGCATACATTCATAGGAAAATAGAAGAAATTTCCAATATCGAACTATATGTTTTATGGATAGGAGAATTGGAAGGAGATGATGATACCATAAAACCTAAATACAAAACCCTAAATGAAAAGAGATTGGATGTGTGCAGAAGTTTCCATTGTTTGAAGTTAAAAAGAAGTACATCAAAATGGTATTAAGTAGAGTTCACGATGAATCCATTTGGGTTGATGGCACATACTTAATAACTAGAGAAGCTATAAGGGATGTAACTAACCAATTCCAAAATGAAAAACTGTCAAGGTCAAGGAATTAATGGAGAAGAGAGGTGTTGCTCTTGAAGCAAAGGAATTCATCTAACCCAATTAGGAATTCGGCTATCCGATATGCTATAATGCTTATTAGACATAAAATCTGTCGACCAAATAATGACTATATAGTCTCTACCACTATTTTTCACATTGCACTTGACATGATTGAAAATGGTACTGATTATGATCTTTATGAGTTACTCCGACAACATTTGATGAAGAACCTAAAGGAAATCAAACGAACAAAAAGAATAAAAACAAGTGTGGTACTTTGATAATCTATTTGATTTTCTACTTCATGAAGGAAGTACCGGTAATTGGAAAAGTAGAGTGGACAAGTACAAAACTGGTTGCACATTAGATAGAAAATCATATGAGAAATCTTGGTGGTTCAGATGCTCAAGATGATTCTCTTGTTGTATTCTTTGTAATGTTTCAAATAAGGATGAATGAAAGAGTAAGAATACCTAAGAGTGTGTTGGAAAGATACTTATGAGAGATTAATTTCTTTGTCTCTACTGACTTTTTCTTCATGGAAACAATTGAGCCCATAACTGTTTGGATTTATGTGTTGGATTATGAAGTGACTGAGGAAGAAGTTGTTCATTATGTAGAAGTGATTTTAAGAAGCCCTAAAGACCTTAGCAGATCAAGATTAGAGGATAGGACTAGAACTGAAGCCTCTTACAGTTCTAGGAGAACAAGTAAGAAAAGGAAGAGCAATGCCATTCTTCCGATTGAAATTAAGCAAGAAAATACAAGCATGAAGAAGGAAGAATTCACACAAATGATTCTCAACATGATCATGAAACCAGAATCAATACTACAAGTTCACAAGACATGGATGAATCCATGAAATAATTACAAGAGGTAACCCTTGGAACATGCATGAATACATCATTGTCTACTATAGAAATTTTTAGAAAATTGGTTGATTTGTTGAAAGCATGTCATTAGATTAAAAGAACAAGCTAGAAATGGACCAAAAGAAAGGACTACAAAGAAGAGTCTAGAGGATATCAAAAGGAAATGTACAAATGCACATCATAGAGCTATGAAGGGATTGAAGGATACTCAAATTTGTGAAGAAGAAGCACAAAATTTACTATCATATTGCTTGAAGTGGCCAAACAACACACAAAGTACAAAGGATGCGATGAACTTAATTGAAACTCAAATAGGCTGTGAAGCATATATTTATGATTTAGCAAGAGACAAGAACAATAAAAAATGGACTTACATTATGTAGCTACATGATAATTTCCTTTCCTTGCAGAATCAAAGGGAAGAGACAATCCAACAATATATGATGTTAAGGGACTTAGTGAAGATAAAGCATACTCCTATATCTAGTGCCTTTTCTAGTGTTGATAAAATCTTAGAAATAAACCTTAACCCCAACACTGTGGAAGAAGGAGAAGAGTCTCTAATGGAACTTGAACTACAATGCAGGACTCTTGCAGAAGCAAAAAGACTTTAGGAATAAGGAAGATCTACTTGGTAGGATATTCTCAAGAAGCTCAAAGGATCAACATCTTCAGGTTGATAAGTCTTACCTTTATGCACATTACTAATGTTTTTTTGCATAAAAGATTCATTTTTGAAGGGGATTCAACATATGTATCTAAGGAAAGTATATTTAACCTTTGCATGACCTTTTCCATTGATGTCAAAGGGGGAGAGATAGTGGAAAAACATTTTTGTCAATGCATTTGGGAAGTGATAATTACATTTGGGGAAAAATGGTTGGAATTTTTTTTTGAGAGACAAGTTTATATGTGTAAGGGGGAGACATGTTTTGAATGAATTCATCAAAAATGTTTTTGATATGCATGTTTCCATCATTGACAAAGGGGGAGATTGTTGGAAGTTTGGAATTTTGTCATTGATGATGCAATTTGGCAACATGAGCATGAAGTGTACATACATTGGTTGATCCAGTGTTGTCATTGATGTCAACACTATAATGATCATCATTGCATAGAGAGGAAGTATTTTTGGTGGCCTTTGTACAATACTAGCTAAACTAGAAAAGAATGGTCTATCAAGAATTTGGATAAGTGTTTCCTTTGTTAGTGTTGTGGTCCAGTGCGTTTGTTTGGTCTACATTTCACCGCACGTTGGTATAATTTTCTACAATCATAACTACAATTTTTATTCCATTAGATGGAGTAGCATTCATTTTTTTGTGACATTTTATATAGTTTCCAAAAAGATATGAATGATAGTGTGTAGCTCTAAATATCGTAGTTATCTTTTGTACTATGTACCAATGTGGGAGATTTCACACCTCTTCACGAATATTTATTTTGTCTTGCAATGATGAAGATAAGCTAATGAATGTTGTTTGAATTTGAATTCAATGGGAGATTAAGTCTTGAGGTCGCATGATTGATGAATTACATGAACTCTTGAAGACTTTATGTTTAGGTCTATTTTGGGCCGACCTAACACGGTTGATATTTTGTGGATAATATTTGAGAAATTTTATCTTATGTGGGATTTATATTTAGGTCCATGTTGACCTATCTTGATGCAAATTATATTTTGAACTTAGGTGCTAAATGTGGATGAAATGCTTTGAGGATGACATGCTTAACTTTTTTGTGTTACTTCTAATTAAGCTGGACTAATTGCAGTTTCACCTAAAGTGGATATATATATGAGATATTCACCAAGGTTTTGGAATGTATGGGTGTATAAGTGTGTGTGTGGTGTGTAAAACCCCATCCCACAACCTGGAGGATGATGCAACACTGCGGAAGGACAACTAATTTTTTTTCGTTAAAAAGAGTAACAATGATAAGTGAAGTGAAATAATCTAACACATAAATCCTCTAGGCCACACAACATGTCTACATGTGAATTTCAAGACTTAAAAAATTATTCTACAAAGATCTATAATTTCCTTTGGTTTCAATCTAATTCAAATGATCAATTTACATAGAGGAACTAAATTGTTTTCTATAGAGGTTCAATTTTCACGACAATCTTTTAAAAACAAAAGCTTCTACAATAATGAAAACCTTTTCTAATCTTTTCCAATTTGCATTACAATAATTAAATAACTCTTTCAAATAAAAATTCACAAAAAACAATTAAGGAACTAGTTCCAGAAGAATTTTTTCCTTGAGGATTGATGCCGAACTTCTCTGTAATCTTCAATTTTCCAAGATTGTCAAAGCTTTCTCCAAAAGAATTGCCACTTCCTAGAGAACAGAAAAAATCCACAACCAAGAATATGACAAACTAGATTCCTAGAATTATCAGAAAGCTTCTAAGATCTACAATTTCTTCAAACCACAAAACAATTCTTTTTTTTTCCAAAAACCTCTATCCTCTTTTTCCCGTGAAAACAACTTCCTCTTTTCTCACCCATTTCAATCAATCTCTCCATAAACCAATTTTAAGACAATAAGAAAAAAAATCCTTCTAACTCCCTATTCACACAACAGATATCTCTTCTTTAACAAACCAAGATATTTCTAAGATATTTTCCCAAATATGTATTTAAAATTAAAACAATTTATTTAATCTAATTTACAATTTAAATAACTTATTTATTTTAATTCCCAATTAATTTTATAATTAAAATTACTTTATAATATAACTTAAATTAAATTAATTAATTTATAATAAAATCTCCATATTAATTAAATACTTAATCATAACATATAATTTAATCCTTACAAGTAAACTTGCACGCTAAATAAAATACCAAGATCAACATGGATAAGGAACATGACCAACATATAGACTGATGACACACTATGCTAGGGTAAAAGTTTGACAAGGTTAACTAGTTACTATCCCCCAATCAACATTATTGTTGAGTAGTGGACACACTCAAACCTATGAAACCAGGTGAAGTCGTTGTCCTATACCTGCAAACCTACAACAAAAGAAAAATTTGTACATGTATATAGATAATAATTCATACACACTATGAAGAGAGAATCACATAAATCATAGGGCACTCACAAGCGAGTGATACAATAGCGTTCTCTTCACCAATACAATGTCACATCAATTGACAAAATAATATATCAATTAAACTACAATAAGCATATATAGCAATGTCATCACAACTAAGCATCTATGCAAACATAAAGCATATTAAACATAATCACCATGCATATAATGTATCATCACATCCATATAGTCTATCATCGCTCCACTATCAGGGATAGAACAACAATAACATAAAAGAAGGTATAACAAAGTATCTGAGCTATCAAGAAAAACATAACAAAATAGAGGGGTGTCACATGGTTTAGAAGAGTGTGATGTAGTGTTAAGAAAATTTTGGGTGTATAAGCATGTCCGTGGATGTGTGTTAAGCAGATTGTGAATAGAGAAGAGTATCAATTTAGACTATGTGAAGATTATTTTTGTACCTCAATGGAATTGTAATCTAGCATATGATAGATGCTATTGAATTAGATCAAATAGGTAGTGTTTCTAACCCTTATTTGTTCTACTTAGTGGGCTATGAGCTCTTTTTGGATAGTGTGTCCTGGTAGTGAGCCTTTTATAATATCTTATATCCAGATAAAATATATTGTGAGCTAACCCTCACTGTGTTTTTTCCCTTTTAGATTTTTCCATGTAAAAACACTAGTGTTCATGTGTCATGTGATTCTATGGTTTTATTCTTTCTTTCATTCTTCATTGTAGTTATTTCTATTCAAATAATTGGATGGGTTGCGTTTAATTGGTTTAGAGGAATATTGATTCACCCCTCGTCTCAGTATTTTGGGTGTTCAATAGGGTACCCAAATCCACGTGGATCACTTTCCCAACACATGTCTAACTTATGTTTACATATTTCCAATTATTCCTTACCCCCATTATATTCCTTCATACTTGGACACCCCAAGTTTTCCCTAAATAGGTAGTGATAGATAAAGGTATAATGTCATATAATCTGTCATATATGAAAAATCCTTTAGCCATAAGAGAATTTTTCATAACATACTATTAATAAAAGATTCTTCTTATAATCTCTTACAACCTATCATAGCTCAAACTTCGGTTCCCACTTTCACATGCAATTATTCTAATAAACACTTGTCCAACCTGTCATAGAATTTGGCTCTTACATGTCATAAAATCATCATAGGAATCCATAATAAAATAATGACTTACAAATCCCTCAAAGATGTTGACACATGTCAAATAATCTCTTCCCAAAGTGGGATGAATACATTGCCTTGTGGGGACCACAACATCCTTGTCACCTTCTAATATACCAATAACTCACCATACCAAGTTACATTAGATGCCAAATAAATATGAGCAAGAAATTACAACATATGTATAATTAAATTAATAAATTAATGCTAGGAAATTGTAAATGTCGAGACACCTTAATTCCCAACATTCTCCCACTTCTCAAACACCTTTAAAGATCCAATATAACTAGGTATTCAATTAATAGGGGATGAAAGGACCATAGACTCTGAACACCATCTTAACTTGTTTATGCTCACTTGCTTCATCAAGGAATCTGCAACATTCATCAAAGTATCATTTTTTTAATTTGCACCTTACCATATTCCACAATGTAGATAAAATGGAATTGAACATCAATATGCTTTGTTCTAGCATGGAAGGTTGGATTCCTTGCTAAGAAAATAATACTCTGACTATCACTACAAATAGTAATCATCCTGTCATCAAGCCTGACATCTAAACATAATCGATGAAGCCCAATGGATCCTTTAAAAGCATGAGTAGCTTCCATGTACTCTTCTTATATAGTGGAAAATGTTACTACAACTTGTTGCTTACTCATCCAAATGATAGCACGACCAAACATAGTAAACATGTAAGCACTAGTCAATCTTCTACTTTCAACGTCACATGCCCAATCTGAATCCATGAATCCATGAATAAAAAATGAATGTAAATATCCTATATGATGTCCATGATAACATAATGAATACTTGGAAGTACCCTATAAATTCCTTATTACTCTTTTTATTGCATCCTAATGTACTCTTCTAAGATTAGCTATGAATTGGCTAAGGAATCCTACTACTTGGGAAATGTTTAGTCTTGTACAATCCATGACATACATCAAACTACCAACAAAACTAACATAAGGTACTCCCATAATATCCTCCACCTCACTAGGATATTTTAGAAAATCTGAAATTGATAACTTTGTCCCCATCATAATAGGAACACACAATAGTGTACATGCTACCATGCTAAATCTCTCCAACACATAATTCACATACTTACTCTGGCCTAACCTAAGTTTTTTTCCCTATCTCATTTTATTTCCATACCATGAATGTACCTAGCTACACCTAAATCCTTCATTTCAAATGGTGCTAAAAGAAAAGACTTCAAATTAGAAATCAAAGATTTACTATTCCCAATAAACAACATATCATCAACATACAATGTAATAATAAGAATGGGATAATCAACAGTTTTGAAATAAACACAATAATTTGATTTTGGTCTTAGAAATTCTAAACTCAACACAAAGGAATCAAAATTTTGGTACCACATCCTAGGTGACTATTCAAGCCATGCAAAGAATTCTTCAATTTGAAAACCAAAATTTATGTACCTTTCTCAATATACAATGCTTTGGTTGTGACATTGTAGAGAAGGGGGATTGACTACTCACAAGTTCTCTTCATTCAGAGAGCCTTATAGGGTGAACCGCCCTAAACTACCTCAAGGAACTACAATGAGAGTTTCAAAATCTGAAAGAGTAGGTCATGAAGATTCTCTAGACAAACTAACAAGCTCTCAGCCAAAGGACGTCAGCGCATAATACGGATGACAGTGCGGTGCACTAGCATCTCAGAGGCACGCTGACATCTTGTACGGACTAGAAAATGAATTTATCATAGAAAATAGCTAAATGATTGCTAAGAATTAGATTACTAAGAAATTACAAAATGTAGGAAAATGAAAGAAAGTGATAGAAATGATAAAGATAAGGAGAAGAAAGGAAAGAAGATGTTTACAATAATCCAAGTAATGAAGCCTCTAGCTAGTAGATATCTTCAATACTTACGTCTCTAAGATCTAGAGAAAGTGTTGGGGCTGTATAGGGGTTTGTCTTAGTCAAACCCCCATTTTGGTGTTACCACCTCCATGGATAGCCAGATAGATAGAGAAAGAGAGAAATGAACAAAGCATGTGGTGAAAGAAAAGCCCACTTAGAAGTAGAACCCACACCACCAAGAAAGAGTAATAAAAGCAATCCCCGCTCAAGGAGGAGAACCTGTATCACAAAAGAGGTGATAAAAGAAATCCCCGCTTAAGGAGGAGAACCCGTATCATGATATAAGAATGCAAAAGAGAGGGGATATGTGAAATCCCAAGATGCTAACAAATTAAAAGTAAAGGAGATGGAACTAAAAAATCCAAGAGTGAGTTGCAAAGGTTGTTGAAAAAGCTTGAGAGTGTTTGAAGCTACTGTAACAAGAAAGTGATATGTACAAGCGAGAAGGGAAAGAGGAAAAGGGAGGAGCCAAGAAGCAAGAGAGAAGATAGAAGTAGAGAAGAGTTGTGAAGGAAAAAGCAAGAGGGAAGAGTGTCAAGATGGAAGCCAAGAAGGTGAAGAAGTTAGAGGAAGAGGCTAGAAAAACTTAGAAGATGCAAATGGAGTGAAAAGACTAATTTTAAGGAGGGAAAAAAAACTTCTTCAACCACTACAAGGAATCCTAGGCTATTACCACTGAAAAAATGTGAGAACAAGTGGCAAGCATGCTCAGAGATAGAATTGTTTGAGCGTTGAAATGTCGTAGGATGCTAGTGCAGTGCACAGATGTCCGTGTGGTGCGCTAGTGTCTGAACACGTCACACTACAAAATGACATGAATGGGAAAATCCCAAGGTTCAATGCAAAGCTGACACATGAGGGTAGCTATTGAATAGGGGTGTTGAGCATCCTAAGAAGGGAAGAAATTTGATGCAGGGGCTAAAATGAGCCTACACAAGTTCTAAGGGAGTGGACACTAATGTAGATGCAAGAATGTATGTGAAATTACGAGGGGTGCAATTTTTACAACTATACAGACATATATATTTCTTCCTCCAAATCACCATGAAGGAAAGTTATCTTCAAATCCATCTATCCAATCTCTAAATTGTATGCATTAGCAAGTGATAACAAAAATATTATGGATGTTAGCTTTGCAACAGGAGAAAAAATCTTACCATAATCAATTCCCTCATCCTAGGAATAACCCTTCATGATCAATATTACCTTATATCTCTCAACACTGCCATTTGAACCAAAATTTTTCTTGAAAACCAATTTATAACCATGTGTTTATCTCCATTAGGCAAGGGCACTATATCCCAAGTTTCATTTATTTTTAATGTAGTCATCTCTTCATTTAGCCATCTCTTCATTCATGGCCTTTATCTAGGAATTTTCATCACTCATACCCATAGCATCCCTTATAGTCCTAGGCTCATGAATGTTAGAACTCAAATTGAAAAAAAAAATAGAATCATGCAATAAATATCTAAACCTTTCTAGTTGCTTCCTAACTTGTGTAGACCTCCTCAAAGGTTGAGGTTGAAGTTTTCATCTTCTTCTAAGCCTTCAAAGTTTCTAGATCTCTCCTCATCATCAGGTCTAATAGATGTTTTTTATTCTTCTTTTTCAAGGGTATGAGTAATATGAACCACATCCTCTTTAGTTTCTTTATTTGGTTGTAAATCAGCTATAGGAGTAATGTGTTATCTAAAAAATAACATTTTTTCTATAGAAAACTATTTCAGCCATAGGATCCCAAATATTGTACCCTTTCAAACCAATGCCATAATCAATGAAGATACTCTTTACTTCCTTTTTATCCAACTTATATCTCTTCTCCTTAGGCACATGAGCATATGCCTCACAATAAAATAATCAAATATGTATCAACAAAGGATTTTAACTAGACCATACCTCCATGGGTGTCTTTTCCACAAGATCTGAAATAGGAGACCTATTAATTAGGTAGTAAGTACAGTGGAAACAACTTCAACCTGAATTTTTTTTGAGGCTAGCTCCACTAAGCATACTCCCAACCCTCTCCATCAACATCTTGTTCATTCTCTCTATAACTCCATTTTGCTGAGGGGTATATGGAGTTGTCTTATTTCTTTCAATCCCATGTTCTTAACATAATTTGTCAAAATATGCCAAACAAAATTTATCATCATTGTTATTTCTCAAGCATATAATCTTCCTATCCTTCTGATTCTCTATAAGAGCTTTAAAATGTTTGAATCTATTAAATACTTCAAATTTTATTCTAAGGAAATATATCCATTCCCTTCTACTATAATTATCAATGAATGAAAGAAAATAAATAGATTTTTTGATTAAAGGAACATTAACAGGACCAAACACATTAGAATGAATAAATTCCAACACCTTAGAAGATTTGTGAGAACTAGAGTAAAATTGAACACACTTTTGCTTTCCACAAATGCAATTTTCACAAAAATCAAACTCAAGATTACAATCATTCATCCCCTTAACAAGGTTTTTATTTTTTAGGGTTCTAACACCCTTTTAACCAATGTGGCCAAACATTTGGTTCCATAACATAGTTTTCTTTTTTAGAAGTTTCATTTCCATAGAATGACCACCCTTGGGTACCCAAAAAGCACAACCATCATAATTTGATGCAACGATCCTCTTCACTATTGGTTCTAATGGTGAGGATGAAGACTAAAGTTCTCTTCTTCAAAATAGAAGAAATATTGCATTGAAAAATTCATGCATCAGGTTGAAACAAAGTGCTAATTTGAACACCCTTAGAAAACACCATATCTTTTCCCATCATCTTGAATCCTCCATTTGAGAAAACTAATTGCACAACCACATCATTAAATTTACTTACAAATAATAAGTTCTATTCCAAACTTGGAACATGCAATATTCCATTAATCCTCTTCACTCTACCATTAGGGAATCAAGTTAGAAATCTTCCATGACAAACAATCATTAGATGAGAATCCTCACCCAAGTACACCTTCCCATTGTCAAAATCTTCATCCTTTGAAAACCAAGCTCTATGCAAGGTCATGTGGAATGATGCACCAAATTCAATTAATCACACATGGTGAGATGCATGCATTGCCAAGGAAACAAAAAATTCTTCACCGTTATCTTGAAATGAATTGTTTGAATTAGAATTATTATTTTTATTCTTCTCCTTTTTCTCCTCTTTGCACTCATTGTGGAAGTGACTAGGTTTTTTGCAATTCCAACATAGATCCTTGGAGTTTCTATGAGACTTAGATCTCCCATGAGATTTGAATCTTCCTTTATTTTCTTTCTTCTTATCCTTCTTCTTTCCTTTCTCCTTGGATCTACCATGATCCACAAGAGTCTCCTTAGCCAATAGAGAGGATTTTCTATACATCTCCTCAGAAAACAAATATGCGACTATATTATCCATCTTGAAAGTGGTAGTGGTACTTCCAATGGCCATACCAAGGTGGTCTAACAAATATAGTAACAAATGCAATAATATCATACAAAAATCCTAATACCCCATTTTCACACCAACAAAGGACAACTAGGCAACACGCATGTTAAAATAATCTAGGTGATCCATAATAGATCCCCCATCCTCCATCCTTGGAGAGAACAACTTATTTCTCAAGAATAACTTATTTACCAGGGATCTAGCTTGATAAATTTCTCCAAATGTCTTCCACAAAATTGTAGTTGTTTTATCCTCTTGAACATTTAATAGGAAAAAGTCAAGAAAACTAAGTCTTATATTATCCTTAGCCTTTTGATCCCTTTGATACTAATATTCATTTTTCATTCTTCATGGCATGGTACCAGATACGATGAGCCATGGATCTCTATCCACCAATAGGTCCTCCATCTTGAGTTTACATAACTCAATGTTGCTTCCATTGAACTTCTCTAATTCAAATCCCACATGTGCTATCCATCTTTCCTACAATAAAGATTACAAAACCATTGCACAAGATCCCACTCAAGTAAAGATCACTACAAAAAACCCCTCTACCCAACAACTAAAATAAAAGGTGATCAAGCTCTAATACCAATTGAAAGAAAGAAACAAAAAAACACTTCCTAACACTTCAATCTAAGAGGAGAGAGGTAAAATTTTAATTCTTTTAACAGTTATAATATGAGATGCATAATAGAGAGATTAATAAAATAACATCACATGAAAAGTATAAATGCCCACAACACAAGATATACATGGGAAAAACCCTTTTGAGAGAAAAATCCCACACTCCAAAACCTGCACAATGTATTATTGAATCAATGGTGATTATAAATATTTCAAAATGTAAGTTCTTCTAGGAGTATACAAAAATTTAAAATTTTGGAAAAATTCTAGTAGCATAACAATACCTACAAATGAGCCATACAAACAAATCCCATGTAACCACCTTATTTATAGAGAAATACAAGCATAGAGGAAGTTTCATGAGGAAGCAATAAGGAATGGGCATCCAAATCCATGTGGAACACTTTCCCAACACATTTTTGACTTCTGTTACACGTCTAATGATTCCTTACCCCCTTACATTCCTCCATACTTGGGTTCCCCAAATTTTCCCTAAATAGGTAATGATAGATGCCTTACAATGTCATAGAATCTGTCATATATGACAACTCTTACAACTATAAGAGAATCTGTCATAATAGAATATTAATAGAAGATGATTCCTACACTCTCTTACAACTTATCATGGGTAAAACTTGGGCAATCACTTTCCCATGCAAAGATTCCAATCAACAGTTTTCTAATTCATCATAAAATTTGGCTCTTATGCATCATAAAATTACCATAGGAATCCATCATAATATAATGACTTACAAATACGTCAAAGATGCTGACACATGTCAAAGAATATCTTCCCAAAGTGGGACACCTATATTTCCTTGTTGGGATCACAACATCCTTGTCACCTTCTATTTCACCTTCCAATATACGGATGACCCATTGTGCCAAGTTGTATTAGATGACAAATAAATATGAGCAAAAAATTACATAAGTAAAATTAAATTAATAAATTAATGCTAAGAAATTACAAATTTGAGACACCATAATTCCCAACAAAATTCTAGGTCCCTACATGCTTAAATGTAATTTTTTTATAATTTCAATCCTTTTAAGACTTTCTAGAGGAAATAAACCATAGAGGTGCTAGAAAAACCTACCATAAATCAAACTAAATATTTTTTTTAGTAATGCAATATTTTTCTTACACCTCTAGATGCTCTTGCATTATTTAAATTGATAAAATATTTAATATTGAGAAAACCTAGTACCAAATAAGAAAATTTAGTACTAATGGGAAATCTTAGTACCAAAAAATTAATCTAGGGGGCATGGTTTAAAGGCACATGGTTTATGTAATAACACTTATTAATTTTGTGAAGATATTTATTTTACTAAAGAAAACATGTAAGCAGTTGTTGAGGTTGTCTTGTGTAACCTTTATCTTGTTCAATAACATTAGAATGAACATCTCTTGTAATTTGGATATTTGGAAGCATGGATTGGGATGTGTGGCTACATTGTTCTTATTTGCTTGTTCAAATTAATGAATGAAACTAGTGTGTTTGATGTTTGGAAATCCTTGCATGGAGACTCAATAAATGTATTGTAATATATCATCTTCTAGATAATACATTGAGTGTGTGAGTGCTTTTGGAGGCTAATTTTTTTCCCATGAGAGGGTTTTCTAGGGTACATATAGTGTTATCTTATGGTATTTTTTTTTTTAATTCTTTTACATTGGTGATTCTAAATACTTGTTTTATATATTTTTCTTTTATGAGAGTTACAAAGAAATTGTTTTATTATTGTATATTTCCTTTTAAGTAATTTTACATTAGACACATAATTTGGCATAATGCATTAATTTTTTCATGTATATTCAATTTTCTTTTCATTGAAACAAGGTTATTTATTTGGAGAGTCACATTTTTGGAGAATTTTCTTGGTATTATTTGTTGTATTTCTCGGTATGATAATATTGAGACACAATTATAGTTAAATGAAATATGATATCTTATATTTTTAGAGTATTAACACTAAGGGCTATTTATACATGTATTTTTATATATTTTTTGACTCAAAATTGTAGGACTTAATTTTTTTCTAAGATAAAATTATACAAAATAAAACATTTAAGGAATATATATGTGTGCATGTATTACTATATCATCATCTACAATAAACTTAATATATATTTTTCTTTTTACTTGAGATACATAAGTATGAATAAATTAATAAATCAACATATAGTATAAAAATATAATACTTTTATATATAAACTAATTAAAAAATATTCAACCCATAAAAAGTATTATTATATTTTAATTCAATATAAAATATTATATATTTAATAAATCATATACATTTTTTAATTATATTAAGATGAAAATTTATACTAATATAATTATAAAATTTATGTAACTTTTAAATTTAAATTTTTTATATTAAATTATCATGCATGTATGGTTACAATTTAATATGATTTATTTAATTGAAAAATAATTATATATTTAGCCCACCTTACCCTCTTCTTCTTTGTTGTTGTTCTTCTTCTTCCCAACTAGAAGGTCCACTCCTTTTCCTTTGTGAGAGATAGTAGTGAAGGAATGAGGGATGAAGCATCATCACCTATAATCATAATGGAAGGAGCATGTAGATGCATATATTGTTTTAGCAAGTGCAACAACCTAAACAACCAAAAAATAGGGGACTTCCGTATGTTTCACTTTTTGAGAGTGAACAAAGAGAAGCGGCTCTATGTGTTTGGTTTCATATGTTTTTATGATATATTCAAATGTGCTGCAATCTATATATTTTGAGACAATTGAAATATAATTAATATTAGAGCTTATCCTCTATTTCATCCTTGTTTCCTTTACATTTTGTTATAGTTCAAAATACCAAATAATTAACTGATAAGCTACATATAGTGTGAGATTTGAACCTAAACAAAGTTTCACACTTGTAAACAACTGTTGAGTCATGGGAAAACAAGTTTTAGTTACCGTTAAATGGTAAATCATCTCTCATTTAGTGGTAAAAGTCTCCAAAATATCAGAGCCTCCAAAATCTCACTTATCATTTGAAAGTGAGATAGAAAATGTTGTTTCCATTTGCAATGTTTTTTTCCAATTTGATGGCAAATTCCTCTTTCCAACTGCATTGCTTTATGTTTTAAATTTGCATGCAAATATTTCAAAACCAAATAATACCTAATTTCTTTAAGGAAAAAATCTATATTTGTCAAAGTTTATTTCATTCCATAATTAATCTAGATTTATTTAAGTGGAAAAGATCTAGATTTGTCAAATTTTATTTTATTTCATTATTTAGCACTTATTATTAATTGTTTAATCCAATCACATGCAACTAAAACTTGCAGCACACTACATCCATACCCACCCATACACAAACACTACTCTCTAACATGTTAACATACATATAATTTTCTATTGATGTAATACTTGAACCTTCTTTAGATGCAAGTGCTAGTTTATAATAATGCTATCATTGTATATCCTCTTTCAATGAGTTCTCTAACTATTATCCTAAAGAATTGTGAATGCCACCATAATCACATAACACTTAATAAGATAAGTCAAACAAAAAAATAGACAAACTATACCTCATTAGTTATATTAGGAATGCAATAAATTAAAATTCTAATATTTTCTTCAACCATTTGTGAATTCCTTAATTGGGAACATGAAACATTTAAGATGTAATTAATTGGAAACCATTGAAGAAGGATTGAATGCTATTTTTTACATTCTAGATTCTTTTAAGATATCCACAAAAATTGCTTCCATTAAAAATAAAAAGGTTTTTGGATGATTATCCTCATTGGTTCATTCATTACTATTTGTTAAAAGAATATTATTAATATTATTATATATAGGTAACTTTTAATTCTATGTTATTTATATAGATGTATGCATGTATTTTAATATATAATTTATAATATAATATTTATAAAAAATATTGGCATGATAACATTTAAGTATTATAATCCGTATAGGTAGCAGAGTTGGTTTGGGCTATGGGTTTGCTCCTCATATGCTATGGGTTCAACTCCGAGGCCTAGGCTTACTCAATGCACATGGTTTTTAGGTGATTGCATGCATCCCTAGAGGATTAGTCTCATCTCAGCTCGCCCCTCCTGGACCCCAACTTGGAAAAAAGTAAGACCAAGGCAAGGCTGGTTGGGTCACAAGGCTGGGTTTCGAGGATACCTCTAGCACAACAAAAAAAAACATTTAAGTATTATAGTATTAAAAATATTTTTTATAAAATGGAAATTGAAATTGGAGAGCTTGAATATATTTTCTCTATTATCAAATGGATGGATTCAAAGATTTTTAAATAGATAACATACATGGAAAAATATGTCACTTGCATGAGACATGAATCTACATTTTAAAATTTGTTGGGGGGTGATTAAATGTAGTTTATATATTTTTAACACCTCCCCATAAATTTTATTTAATAAGACAACTTAACTAGATGATAGGGGTTTTTCTAATAAATAGGTTTATTAGTTACCCACATATAAATGGATAACATTCAACATTAATACCTTCTTGAAAGTATGCAAACTTATCCTTGCACAAAGGTACAATGAAGAGATATGTAAGGTGCTCATTGGTTAATGCATAGACTATTTCAATTTTGTTATCTCAAGAACATTATCAAGAATAAAGTGATGGTGTACTTAAATATGCTTTATGAAAGCATGAAACACTTAATTCTTAGACATTTTTAACACATGTTGAATATTAAAATACATAATTTTTGGATCAAGTTGTGGGTGTTAAATATTATTAACAAGTTGTCTAAGCCATAGTACTTCACATGTTGCAACAACTACCTTTTACTATGCTTTAGTGAATAAAAATTAAACAATAGGTTTCTTCTTACAACTCCATTAGAAAATTGTAAATCCAATATTGAAGCTATGTGCAAGTGTTCTAGTCCTAAAAATACAAAACAACTAAATGGAATGCAAGGAGAGAAACACAAACAAAACACTCAAGATTGACCTAGCTTAATTCAAACAAAATATACAAGAATATAATAATTTCACCTTGTTTGAATTGTCTCCTTTGGTTGGCCCTTTTAAGATGATTATGTGTGCTCCTTTGTTGATAAAATAACTCTAAATGATGCTTGAATCGACAAGGATGCAATGGAGAGTGCAATGGTGGAAATGGGTAATGGATTTGATGCAAAATGAGTGCTTCAATGGCTACAACAATGGTGGTTTGGATGCTTGGTAGTAGGAGTGCATAAGTTAGCTAAGTGTGTGATTGATTGAAAAAGAGGCCAAAAATCACCATATTTAGAGGAAATGCCTCTAAAGGAATGGATGGCCAGGATTGATCTTGGGATGGGAGATTAATGGCTAAGGTGAGTTGAGACCTCACAAGCCATCACATGAGGACATGTGGCGGATGAAGTGGACAAGGAAGGGTGATGTGGACATGAGATGGAAATGAGATGGAAAAGGCAAGTCTTGTCTCATCTACCCATATCATGGGATGATGTGACAATAGAAGAATTTTAAAGTCTTCTAAAATCTCCCTTGGTTTTGGAGATTTGACTTTGGGATTGGGGAGGAAATTTTAAATTGGTCCTTTATTCCTCCAAGGGTGTTGGAGGAATAAAGTGGAATTAAAAATCCCACCTAGGATGCATGGGGGAAATAAAAAGGAATTTTAAATTCCTAGGGGAGAGGAGATAACTTCTTCAAATGTAGAAGGATTTTAATGAAGGTTGACTAGGGTACATGCCATGAATGGCATGACGATTAGGTTAGGTTTAATTACTAATTTAGGTTGTGCAAATGAAGGATTAGGTAGGTTAATGGGGGATTAAGAGAAACTTGCAAATTATGGAGGATGTGACACTAATCAAAGATTAGAGGTTTGTACATCCTAATGATAGGATTAGGCAAGTTAATCAAGATTAGAGGAAGGTTATGGAGGATGAGACAAGGGGAGAGAAATAATGAATTTAAAATTTGATTTTAATTCATTTAGGAAAAGTGACTAAATTAAATAAATTGGACTATTTATTTAATTTAGAGAAGAATAAGGTAAGGTATTTAATTAATCAATCAAACTCCTTAGGAGACATTAGGGTTAGGATGAAATATTAACCAAATAATGAACTATTTAATTGATATGGTTTAGGGATGTAGAATAGAAAAATACAAGGGTGAATTTGACCATATGGGGATGGTCAAATTTAGGTGTCTACAAAAGCAATAACCAAGTATTGATTTTCTATAGTCTATGGAAATTATCCAATCCGAATCTAAAATAATAAGTTTAACATATTTATTTTTTAAATACTCCAGTCCAAAAATTTTTGTTGAAGATATCTCAACAATAATTTTATAGCTAACCAATGACTGTTTTTTAGGATGAGCCATGAATTGAGACAAGATTGGACAATTATAACATATATTTAGATGAGTAGTAGTTAAGTAAATGAAATTATCTATCAATCTCCTATAAATAATTTCATTAATTTATTTACCATTTGGGTCTTCAATAAACTTAATTATTGTCTCCTTTGGTGTTGTTGAAGCTTTATAATCTTGTATTTTTAACCATGTGAGAATTTATTTGGTGCACTTCATTTGAGAGAGAAATATGTTTCTAGGTATTTTCCACATTTTAATTCCAATAAATTAATGTAGTAATTGAAGATCATACATTTCAAAATTTATCTTCACATATTCTTTCACATCATGTATAAGTGATTAATTATTTGCAATAATGAGAAAATAATCAACATATATTGCAATGAAGAATACCTTGTGATCATAATTCTTAATGCATAAATTTAGATCAACGTCAAATTTTTGAAATTTCCTTTGAAGAGATTACTTATCAACTTTGTGAATACCAAGCTCTTGGAGCTCAAGTTTCAATCCATGTAGTTCCTTTTTAACTGACATACCATGTGTTCCTTTGCCTTTTCAATAAAACTAGGAGGTTGTGTGACGTATATACCTCCTCTATCAAATCTCCATTTAGGAACATAATTTTGACATCCATTTCATTGGTTTCCCAATTATGATTGGAAGAAAGTATTATCATTCTAAATATAATTTTTACAACTCAAAGGTTTCCTCACAATCAAAACCTTCAATTTTTTTATGGCAGTCATACTTTATACTTGTTAATTGAACCATTAGATTTAAAATTAATTTTAAATACTTATTTAGAATAATTTAATTTCTTTCCAATTGGTAAATGAATCAATTCACATGTTTGATTTTGAAGAATTGAATCCATACCTTGATTCATAGCACTTTACCGTATTTATTCCTTTATCATTTTATAAAAAGTGCTTCATCCACAAACACATAGAACTGTTGACATTAATGTATAATTGACTCATAGTCTTGCAATTTGATAGGTTTTAGGGTGAAATCACATAACTGTCTCACTTTTGGGAAGAGGATTTTTTTGGACATGAATGCAATTTTTAAAAATACACCTTTGAACGAAGAAAAACCTTCAATCGAAGGATCTTCAATTGAAGTTATATCATTGTGTACCTTCGATCGAAGGTCAAGGACTAGATCACATGCATTTACTCAATGCACTTTAATCGAAGGTGTCCAAAATGATAAGTTTTCAATCTACATCAAAATTTGCTTTGAAATTTCAGTTTCAAACTTTGGGTTGGACCTTCATATGAGCTTAACTTGACAAGGTGTTTTTCAAGATAATAGCCCTTGAAATGAGCTTTCCAACAAGTATAGTTTTGATATGTTTTCATTTGATCATGTACTTAATTTTCAATTTTTACTAAGCATAGGTTTTTCTATAAACATCAAGATCTTCATTCTACAGAGGTTGAAAAATAGTAAAACTTTGTAAAAAAAATTCAAAAACTATCCTTTCCCTTTGTATTGATGTTCTTGTTTCACCAAAAAAAAGAAAAGGATTTTGATATATACACAAGTTATGTTGGACGACACACATGTATGTCCAAATTATAGTTACAGTGACTTCAAAAATTAATTAAAAAAAATATGTATCCAAAAATGATGAAAAAACATCCTTTCCCTAGATATTGATGTTGAGAATCTATATTTCAAAAATTAGAATTTTATCCTTTATAGAAAAAAATTTATGTTGGATGACACAAACATTACTTTCTAAAATTGTTGTTTTATGTTTAAGAATAGTTATTAAAGGAGATGTTGAAAGATTCATGATTTATTTCATATTTTTTTTTAAATATATTTATAATCTACACACAAATTGCCACAAATCACTAGTTCGCATCATCTTCAAATTCTTAATGGTTTAGTTGCTATAGGTCTCAGAAGATGAAGATTCAATTAAAAATATTGATGTAAATGTCCATCTTGGAAAAAAAATGAGACACAATAAGAATGTTATGGCCTCCACTAGTTTTTGAAGTGTTTCTAGTTCAGGAAGTTGCTTTGAAGTCTATCTCAAAGAATGCCCTGTATTCCTCCACTATTGAAGATATGGTCTTGTGGTTTGGGATTCAAATTTAGTGTTTTGTGGATGTTGTTGTTGGATGTTGTGGTTGTGTTGCTGATATGTGGTTGTCATTGATGTCAACACTATTAACATTTGATGTATTGAAGGTTGTATATGTTGAGGATATTGAGAAAATTGTTAAAGGAAAGAGTTGCAGGTTGCCAGTGGAATAGTGAAGGTCATGAAGGTTTCTTGGTCCATACATCGATGATCAATTGTTGTGGACTAAAGGGTTTATTGCTGAGAGTATCTAGTTTATCCACTGGAAGTTTCAGAGGTCTGCGTGAATTATTGATTGTGTTATGAATAGTTGTGTTCTAACAGTTTTTTTATGGTTTTAGTTAGTATTCCTAAGTGAAGTTGATATGATTCTAGTAATTTCAGTTGTCACAAATGTCTCTATGTTGGTTCTTGTTGCATATGGATGCTTCTAGATCATTCTCTATCTTTGTTGTATGTCCACATTGATCGGTGTGTTCGTGGTCAAATATTTTTCTCATGTGTTCAGGTTTTCATGTTCTTGGCTAACATGGTGGTTGTAACGTGTTGCGGATCCTTGGAGATTAAAATTTGAATGTTTGGCATGCTCGAGGATATTGTTTTGGGCCACAACATAATATTGGCTGATGGTGTTTGATTCACATTGGAAATTTATTTGTAAATTTGGGCCGACATTGCATATATGTTTTATATTTTCATATTTCTTTTGGCTGACGAAGTTGATGAAATTCATGTTGCGGATATATAAGAGCGATTGTCTATTCAAAATGAAGTATTCTCGATGTGCTCTTGTGTATGTATGTGCGAATATCATTCGATTACATAGTAGAGTGTGAAGAAGTTTACAGACTCGGTGGAAGGCTTGAGAGAGTGTGAAAAAGTTTGGAGCTTAAGTGTGAAGGAGGTTATGTTCTCAACGAACTCAGAATCGTGGTTTTGGAGAAGCCATTTCGGCCCATACCTTAGGATCCAATCCATATTTCTCTTTCTTGGGAAGTGAGCCCTCTTGTATTTGAGTAGTGAGCTCTAGGCAGTGTGCATGAATGCATGTGCCTTCCCATTATTATTCTTATACTTTTAATAGGGTATAATCTTGTGGACTAACATCCACGTTGGTTTTTCCCCTAACAGGGTTTCCACATAAAAAATCTTGGTGTTCTCTATGTTTCTGATGTGTTGATTATTTATGGTCTATTGTTCATGCATTAGATCTGAAATTGAGTTAAGTTTGAGTTAAGATTGAAAATTTTAAATAATCTATGACAATTGATTCACTCCCTCTCAATTGTTTGTCCTTGTTTTTCCAACAATTGGTATCAGAGTAGGTTCCTCTCAAGAATTTTAAAAGCTTGAGGTGATCTGTGATGGCATCATACAACAAGGAAAACCATAGATTTGATGGAAAAAACTACTCACTGTGGAAAACCAGAATGGAATGTCATCTGAGGTGTTTAGGTGAACACTTATGGAAGATTACAAAGAACAAATATACTATTCCTTAGAATGGTCCTTCCACTCTTGATGAGATTAAAGATGCTGAGAATAATATCAAGGCTATGGAAGCTTTTCTAAGTGCTTTGAAAGATTTGAAAATGAAAAATGTGATAGGTCTGAAGATAACTCATGAGATGTGGATGAAGCTGAAGACTTTGTATGAAGGAGATGTACATGTGAAGGTCGCTAAGCTACAAAGTTTGAAAGGAAAGTATGAAAATTTGAAGATGGGTGAAGATGAAAATATTTCTTTTTTTATTCAAAGAGTAAATGAACTTGTGATGGGTATTAGATGTGCTGGTGGTACCTTGGATGAACAAGAAATTGTAGCTAAAGTGCTCAGATCATTGCCTCCCTCCTACAAATCAAAAGCTCATGCTATTGAAGAATTCAGATCAATAACAAATGTGACAAGGGATATGCTGATTGGTAAACTTGCTGCCTTTGAATTAAGTGAATTTGGTGATTCTGCCCCTAAGACTAAATCTACATTCAAGGCTTCTGTATCTAGAAGAAACATGCAAAGATATGAACTGGGAGAAATTTCTAGAAAGACATTCAAATATGAGGAAGAGATGAAACAATTTGAAGAAGAAGAAAGAGAGGTTGAAGAGCTAGAAGCATTTATTATGAAGAAAGAAGGTAGAGGACAAAGTAAGTATAAAGGAAAGTTTCTTATTAAATGTTTCTCTTGCAGTAAAATAGGCTTTTTTTCTTCAAGGTTTCCTGAAAGAGTTCCTAGGTCTAAGGCCTACAAACCTAGATTTCAAAAGAAGTGTTATTTTCCTGAAGAAGGTGTGACTTATGAAGAATCTAATAAAGAAAATGGAAATGAAGATGGATGAGTTTTCATTGCTATCAAGGAAAATGGTCTGGTGGTTACTGAGTCTAATAAAGTTGAGCAAGCTCTTGCAGCCCATATTGAAGAGAAGGATGAGTGGGTTATTGATAACAGATGCTCACATCATATGACTGGTCACAAAAGAAAATTTGTATGTCTAGAGAAATATGATGGTGGGGTTGTAAGATTCAAAGATAACAATGTTGGTGTGATCCGTGGCAGAGGATCTATTTGTCTTGGTGGTAAAAATAACACTGAGGATGTCCTTTATGTTGAAGGCTTAAAGCATAACCCATTGAGTGTTGGATAGATAGTGGACAAGGGTTATGATCTTTAGTTCAAGGATGGAAGATGCATAATACTTGGAAGTTT
>VDFB02118017.1:0-14745 GCA_007258455.2 Sequoia sempervirens | reverse complement strand
ACCTCTTCTTCAAGTCTTGAACATTATGCATATTTTCTTTTCAATTTTTCATTTATGAATTCTTCAACTCTTTTCCCTTCTTCAACTTGCACTTTCAGATTGGTGATTGTCTCATTTAATTGATTCAACTACTCATTAACTTCCTTATGTCTTTCTTTGAAATTTTTGATTTGATCCCTCAACTTTCTCATGCACTCATGTGCTTCCTTGACATTTTCTTTTAGATCTCTATTCTCACTTTTAGTTCTTTCTAGATCTTCAAGGGCTAATCTAAGTTCTCCATTCATATCAACCATGCAATCTTCTTCAATGAATCCTACCATCGGAATTTCTTCTGGAGGGATATGATATCTATTAGTACCCATATGTTCAACCTCCAAAATCTTCCTCAAGCAGTTAAGCTTCTTCCAAGGAACCAAGATCTAATACCAATTTTTGAACACCCAGAATACTGAGAGGGGTGGTGAATCAATATTCTATGAAACCACTTAAACATGTATTCAATACATTTCATTTAACTTGTAGAAATGAAAAGAGATAATTAAAGCATGCATTAGATCACACAACACAAGAACATTAGATTTACATGGAAAATATAAGAAGGGAAAATCCATGATGAGGATTAGCTCACAATATATTATAATCGGTTGCAAGATATTATAGAAAGGCTCACTACTAGGTGGACTCATTGTTTAGAGGACTCATTTTCAAGAGAATAAGAGAGAAAGAAGAAAGGATATCTCACTACTAAGATTTGAACTGATACAATGCATCTTTAATATGCTAAAGAGATTTCCACTGAAGCTCTCTATACCGAATTAACACACTTCATGTTTCTCAACACTTACACCCACTCTACTCTTCTTCGCATCACATTCACACACTTTTCTTAATAATTCACATCAAACTTTCTCAACAAAACACACTTCATCTCTACAACATCGTAATGAAATTACATTTATATGCATTACATTCGTAAACACATACAACATCAATTAAGTCAACCTAATTAAATGAAACATGTAATACATCAACCTTTCGACTCAAGATCAAACCATACATGCCTTGTGGCATAAACCAAAAGTTGTAACACATCAAAATAGGGAAATAGGAACATATAATATCTCCCATAAGTTTGATCAAAACTTCCTATAACTCCATAGACTACAAACCCTTTTAGGTCGGCACGACTGGTGAATCAACTATAAGATAACCAATTGTTCATGCATCACCTGACATGTGGACCTCCAAAACACTTGCCACTTGGACCACTCATACTTCTGACACCTATAAGCACTCCCAAAAAACCACATAACCAAATTTTCTTCCACGGTAAAATGCAAAGAATCCCAATCATGTACCTCGACAAGAATAATTATCACTATCAAGTTTGATACTATTTCATCATTATCTTAGTATTAGAGGAAATAAAGACATGAAATCATGGATTTGATTCTCCAACATATATACAAAAATTTCCTTAGAATTGCATAACCTTATTCTTCATGGTGGAGAAATACAAACCTCAAAACTGGTTCATTGTACACTGAAAACTATACTCTAGGACTTAGACAAATATCCAACACATTTGTTTTGTTCCAAAGAAAAATATTGCACCTGTGTAATGGATTTCCATCACCACAATCACTCATGCTCATCAAGCAGTTGTACACCAATGTTGACATCAATGAAAAAACCATATATGCTCATGCTCATGTTGCCAATAATCTCACCAATGACAAGCAATCTTCCAAAAAATTCCTATGGAGAGGAAGCACCTAATTCAAGAAGCACAAGTATTACGTGAGAGTGGGATTCTTTTTTTTTAGACTAAAAAAACACCATGTCCAAAGTTTAGGTGCCAAACAAGCAAAACATTTCTAAGAAAATAACTTTCATAATCATCACAAATAGTGGAATCAACTAACAAAAACATTGTAAGAAATATACATGTTGTAAGTGGTGATGAAATGAATGAAGTTTTCTAAAATCAATATGGCTATCAACATAACAAGTTTAGTGTTGCACCAAACATGAAAATGTATGAGAAAAAATAAAGGCTTGTAAGGTCTATAGTGTTTATTATGCACCCAAACAATAAGGGTGAGCATAAACACATATATGCCATGTGGGCACCCAAAAAAATCTTGCTACATGGGTATTGATATGGTAAATCCAAATATTTTCTTTTGGATGGATTTTATCATATTCTAGCTTTTTTGTAACAATTTTTTGTAAGATATTTTAATTTTCTATGAATATAGGGTAGGCTAAAAATTAACACATGAATCCAAATTTTTGGTTGGTTTTGGTCATATACATTTAACACTTTAACATTCACAACAATTCATTCAAGTCGCATGTATTAAACAATTGTGTATCGTACATCCTCGAGTGATTATCATTTATTTTGTATGCCAACATGTTTTTATTTTGCATGGTGGGGTAAGTGTCCTTACAACTATTCTTAAAGTTGATTATATTATAGAATAAATTTTATAGCATGATGCATTAAATTAATTGTGAAGTGAGAACTCACAAATATTAAATTGCTTCTTATTTTCACGAGTATGAGAGCCAAAGGTTATTTATACCAGTGTTTAATATTGTTAATTTTTTTTTAGTGCGTATTAAAATATGCACAACTTTATTTGGAAAATTTTACTATTAGAATTTATTTTCATATTTGTTTGTTGGTTTTTCCATCTTTTGTCTACAATAGTTTCACTAGTAAAATGTGGTTTCTCAAGGAATTTTTTGAGGTAAATATTCTCATACCTATAAAAATATTATTCATAAATTATTTCTTTGTTTTTCATATAATATTTATCTCTCACTAGCGGATGACCTCGTAGTGCAACAATAAGTTACAAATAGTAGAAAAACTACTATCAAGGTTCCAAATCCCACCAATGGATGGTGGGATGAATGATTACTATTCACAGGACAGAGGACGATGCTTGTGCAAGGGGAGATTGTTGGCTAGTGGATGGAGAACAAAGGAAGGAGGATGACTAGATTTAGCTACGGGGTCAAAGGCGACATGAATATGTAGTGGATATTGTGATGGATGAGAGGCGACATCGGGTAGGGGGGAGGTTGGCTCGAAGAGGAGGGTAATGGATCAATGACTGTCAAAGATGACAGGCTCGACTAGTTGCAAGCAGTGGTAGGCTAGAGGATTATCAACAAAGGAGTGTCAAGGAGGTTCAAAGAGAAGGAGGAGGTGGAGAGGAGGAGAAGAGAAGTGAGGAGGTTGATGGAGGATAGGAAGAGGAGGAGAATTGTGGGGATGAGGTCCCCCGAATGTGGCTTCACTAGTTCATATCTCCAATCAAAAGTGATCAGAGTGTTGCCCCTTAGCAGTGATTAATCGAACAAAAATAAATAAATTTATCTCTCACTATTTTTTTCTCTTTTGGTGAGTTTTAAATGGTTCTTATTTTGTTAAAAACTTCCCATTTTAAATTTAAAATGAACACTAGATTTTTTTCACCTCGTATTCCCTTTAATCCTCTTCAAGGTCTCCATCAATACAAAAATTATCTAGGAAGATGTCAACCAAATTATAAAATATAGCTTTTCAAATAGGTTGATTATATATCCCTCATTTATGCACCCAATCAATTTTATATTTGACATGCATATACTAGTAAAATTTGATGATATGCATCTAAATCATTAGTAATAGTCTTTGACTTCTTCACAACAATATCAATATAAGAATTGGATCATTGACACCATAAAAATGAAATAAAAAAATGATTCTATAATACTATAAACTTAACAAAGGTTATAAAGATCTAACAATAGACCTTACTCAATGTTTGTTCTATATACATAGCTTTTTTAATTCATTCTCTCCTTCCTATTGAGTTAGAAACTCTTTCAAGGTTGGTAGTGTCTCTAGAAAGTTTATCACAAAAACCCTTTGTTGCTTTCCCTTTTTTATTTCCTTTTTTTATACAAGGAGTTGAGATATAACTGAAGTTATTTCTCACAAGAAAAAAATGTGAAATAAATCATATAATAATTGTATTTATGACATGGATTTATTTTAATTCTCATGCAAGATTTGTAAACTCTTTCATGTAGGTAGATTAATTTTCAACATAATTGAAATAATTTTAAAGATGATTCTATAAAGATGAATCACAATTATTATTTTTTGTTAGTTTCCATGTTTAATAGTTCTAGTTATTAGAGTATGGGTTTTTTCATGAAAATAATAAATAATACATATGTTATGTTTCATGTAAAATGTAGTCCTTGTAGGGGTTGCCCTACTTCTTAATGTAGGACATTGTAGTATGATGACATTAATTTTAGTTATAAGGGTCAATTAGAGTTGATCCAAGTTCTTGAGAACAAAAAAATTGTTGTGGATGGACAAGTTTGCTTGAACCTATTGAAAATCTACATTCCTAGTAGAAACATATAATTCCATGCCCAACACATAAACAAGGATTTTAATATATGTACAATGCACAAATACATGCATGTATTCAATATAAATATATATGTATGTGTCTATTCATATAAATTATATACATATAGTTATTTATTAAGGTGGATATCTTTTAGAAATTAGATAATGGTCACTAGTATAGTACAAGTTGGTTCATGCATTTTTTTATATTGTTTATAATGTGTCTTTATAAATTTATTAGATATGACTTGTTTAGCACTACTTCTTCATAAATTAAATAGGAAGTTTCATATGGATTCCTTTTATTTGGTATCATTGTATTTCTAATTTATGATCTTGGGTTAAGGAAAATATTTTTGAATCTATTATCTATATTTGAGTGCAATTTTTACATAGGAGAGATCTTATTTTAATAAAAATGTTAGCACATCATACTTAGGGATAAGTATTTAATAGCATGATTTTTGAGTTATATGGAAGATTAAAATGGAGAACTTGCACAAAATTATATATATGTGTTGTGGTCTCTTAAAATAAACCTGCATCTATACTTGTGAATGACCGGGTAGTGTTGGAAAAAAAAAATAGGAAGCCTAACTAGATAGTGGTTAGGAAATCTAGTGCCCATGATTGTTTCAAGAGAAGCTATTATGGAAACCATTTTTTAATAATTCGGGTAACTTTTACTAGGATAAATCCTTTGTTTTTTATGTAGAAGAAGGTCTATTACTTGAAGATGCATGATGGTGATTTTATTTCTAAACATTTGAATACCTTCAACATTATTGTTATACAATCAAAATCTATTACAGTTATGGAAATGGATAATGAGGAAGAAAGTATTATCCTATTATATTCTTTATTTAATTATTGAGAGAGCTTGGTGATCGATTTCAATATTACTACTACTAAATTGAAGCTTGAAGAGGTGGTTGGCGCTCTTCTCTCAATTAAGATAACAAAAAAAATATGAAAGATGTATTGATTGTTCTTCAAATCTATCAAAGGAGAAAGAATAGATGAAAATAAAGGAAGATTCAATTATAGGGATATATCTAATTCTTTTATTAAAATACAAGGTTAAATATTTAAATTGTGGTAAGAAATACCATATAAAGAAGGACTACAAGGAGAAGAAGACGAACTAAAAATGGATTGTATTCACATTCAATTTAAGGACTATGAAGATGACACAAGTGATGAATTTATTGAATCTTTGGATATGCATGCATGTGATGATGCATGGAGGATTGAATCTAGAGACCTAGTGTCTGTATGAATCTTCATAGATAGTGATTTTCTAACCACTAGAAGTTTGATGATGGAAAGGCCTACCTTGGTGACATATTTTGTGTGTATTGTTACATATGAAAGAGTTATGATAAGATTCTATAATGGGAGGATCAAAGGTTTACTAGAAGCATTTCACACTTTGGGTTTGGAAAGAAACCTACTATTTGTTAGTAAAATGAATGATACAGGTTTACAAGTAGTCTTTGAAAAATAAGGTTGTAAGATGGTTTGTGGAATTATGGTGCTTACAAAGGGAGTTTAGAAGTGAACTCTTTTCCACCTTGATGCTAGCAGCTACATTTAGTGTAATATTTTGGTGACACTTACAATAAAGTAAAACTAGCAAATTTAGTACCTACAACATCGAAATATTGATTCCTATGGATGTATTTATAATGTTGATGTCAAGTGGAAGAATGTTAGGATTAGGTGTCATCCACCTTGTAAATCCTATGTCATGTTTCATGGTTCCAATATCCTTGGAAAGTATCCCTAGGCACTTAAGGTGTATTGGGAAAATATTTTGTAATATACTCATAAGGGGTGATGGGTCCACTAGCAGTGATAAAGGTGACTTGTGGACATAAATATTTAATATTGTTTTCCCCACATGTGGATGCCTAGAATGGGATAATAAAAGATAAAGGAAATGATAAATAAGTGACTGTTGAGATTCTCCAAGTGGGTGCTTGGAAAGAGGCAACAAAAGTCACTTGGTTTTCCATCATTTATTGCATTTAATGTAATGTTTATCTCTCAAGTTTGGGTGCCCAAGTTGGAGGGAAAGTATTGAAGCCAAAACCGGTGTCCTTTCACTTTTCAAGGAGGTAATCCAAAGGTTGGGGACATTTGGAATGAAGGGCCATCTTTGGGTGCCATGTTTGGTCCATTAGATTCTTTCACAAGTCTATAATTTTTGTTGGGATATGGTGTTGCACACCATTGCATAAAATTATTTATTATAATATTGTAATTAAATAATTATTTAGTTGTGATGCACCTTGGTGGCGTGGTTATTCACACTAGGTAATTATTTGGGGGTCCACTTGATGTTGTATTATAACATTGTATTATTATTTAATGTGTGGGAGACATGTGATAATAGTTTAATATTGGGGAAATATTAAATAATGTGATGTCTTAGTACCCCATATTAAATAAGGGGTTAGTTGTTTTGTATTCACATGGTTTTTTGGTACATGGTTTATCCTAAACCACTAGTTGTATTTTTTGCGAGCTTGTGTCTATAAAAGCAAACACATGTGTAGTGGTTTAGGTTGGCTGAGTGGTTTGACTACCATTATCGAGTCTTCTTGAGAGTGCATTTGCGAAGCATGGAATGGGATATGTGGATTCATGCTTAGACACATGGGAATGCATTGGAGGGCTTGATGCTTCAAAAGTGTTCATTGTAACTCTTGTATTTGCTTCATGGTTGATTAATATGATGGAGTATGGATGCTTTTGGAGGCTGGGTTTTTCCCTCTTGAAGTTTTTCCCATGGTATATCTTGTGTCATCTTTGATGGGTTTTCTATTCTCTTGCATGTAGATTCTGAGCACTTATTTGCATTGTTATCTCTTTTGGCTTATGTGGAAATTGTCATACAATAGTTTCAAGTTTCCTTCCAAGTGGTATCAGAGCTTTCATGGTTGGAGATTTTATGTTATAACCTTAGGTTGAGAAAATGTTGGTTAAGTTTGAATCTATGAAATGCATGAGAGAATGAAATATATAGAAATATATGAGGGTTTTATAGGTTGTTTGTTGCATCTTTAAGGGTTTTGGTTTTGTTTTTATGGTGGGTTATTTGTAGATTTGGGGTGTGGAAAAATTAGGGCAAAATAGGGTTCTTGGTTTTGCATTCAAATGGGGGTTTTGTGGGGAAAATTTTACAAATGACCTCTTGGGACAAAATGGACCTCATGGTTGGATGCAAGTTGGCTGAGAGACGAATTTTGATATATAATTTTCCCTATTTTGGTTACCGGAAAATGCAATTTTTTTTTTTTGTAAAATCCCCCTTTGCTAGTTTGTACGGACACCCATTATTATGCAGAATTTTTTTTAAAAAAATGAAAAATAATTTCCCTTCGATGTAAAATATTTATCCTGCAAAATTATTAGAAATAAAAAAAAATGTATCGGTTAAAATACAGTAGAAAATATTTAATTGAAAATTTATATATATATATATATGAGAATTTTTATGGCCTCATCATGGTACTCTTAGCAGTGTCGACAAAGTACTAGCGGCAGAGCCAACAGTACTACTATTAGCCCCCTGCCAACGAAGGTACCACCGATAGCGGCCTCCATCCAGCTATGGTATGTCAGGCCTCATCACCATTATTACCACTGGAAAAAGGCTTTTAAAAACATTTTTATTTTATAAAATTTTCACCACCTATAATTTTGAATGCCACCGATATATTTGAAATGTAAATGAAATTAAATTGCATCTTATAACTTTTTTGGGTTTGAAGAACTAGGTGGTGCCGCCAGGTGGCAACGCTAGCACTAGTGGGCCACTGGCCAACCATCGAAGGTGCACCACTAGGGGTGGTTTTTTTGCTTTAATAATACCAAAATTGTGTTTTTTCTTCTGAGGGGCATAAATTTTGCCCAGGTGGTCATTTTTTTCTCTTCTTGGACTTGTTGGAAAGGTGACTCAGAGCTCTACATTGTGGTGCAATTTTTTTTTCCATATTTTTTAGTTTTGATAGTGTTTTTCTTGGTGGAATTTAGGTGTTCTATTTGAGCTTCAAGAGGTGATATTGGGTGCATACGAAGTCGGATTTTGGACTTCAAATAGTCAACAGAAAGCTTGTTCAAAGTAATACATAGTGGATAAGGTTTGGAGTTGTTTTGAAATGATTTATTTTTTGATATTCTATAATGATTTTTTTATGGGTTTCTTTGACTATGGTGATACTATGAGCTTATGGATTGTCGTATCTAGGAGACTTGATGTTAGGTTCATTGTATGCTCAATTGTATATCTCATATTATTCTCTTTTTTACATGGTTATCAGTTTGGTTGGATTTGTATGCTTCATTATTGTATCTACAAGTTGTGTAGCTTTATAGGGGGTCTATACTTACTTTTTGCACCTATGACTTGGACATGGGTTGTCTATGCCCATAGATATTTTAGTGTTGATGCATTTTTCAGTTTTGGTGGCTTGGTTTAGTCACTTGGTTTGTTGGTTTTGATGTCATGTTGAGGAGGTGGATTTGTATTACTTTACCAAGGATATGAGTATCCCATGTAGTTGACTATGTTATGTAGATATGTGGACAATTCCATTGGGTTTACTCGAGCCGTACATTTAGTGGCCATCATGGTGTCGCTTGATGTTCCTTGTTCTTTAGACCTTTGGCATGTCATGATGGTTTATGTAGGTGCATTGTTGGTGCGCTGGAGTGGATCCATTCAAGCTGTAAGTGGATACATTTTCTGGTATGAGGATCATGGTTTACTTTTCTTCTTAATGAGGAGCCTATGTTGCATTTGAGTTCTTTACTGTGAGAGCACTTTGGTTGATTCATTAGGATATTGCTATCACAATTCTGTTGATAACTTTTTTACATTCGTTGGTTATACACTTCAATGGGAGCTTTGACATTATTAATGATTTGGAATTGTTGGATTGGTTTGGTTTGTGATGTTTTGATGGCGGTTGTATGTATCTTCTTGGCTTTGAGATCTTGGTTTCACTTGTATGTTACTAACATTGCAATTGAGTGTGTCTAGAGTTGGATGATCTTCATGGAGATGATGGTTGTCATGATGTCATGTGTAGCCTCAATTACCTGCCTGGGGCAAGGGGAGTTATTGGCGCTGGGATGTGGATGCATCTATTGGGCATGATTATCAATATGTGATTGGGGATATGTTTTCTTGGTTTAAAGTGTTTGTTATTATGTCATGGTTTACTCTTGATGCCGACTTAGAGTTTAGCATGGTACTTGTTCTCTTGAGACCAAGATGTTTATATATATGGTATGGTGCATGTGATCTCCTAGGAGGAGATGGTTAGATCATGAATGACATTTTTATGTTCGTGATTCATGATTGGAGCTTTGACATTGATTGTAGTAGTTCTTTTTGTATTGGGTACATTGATTTGCCGCTTCGATTACTTCCATGATGGTGCTATGTTGCATTTGGATTTTTGGCATTATTGATTGGTTGCTGCACTCATGGATACTCTGAGACTTAGGTGATGGGTTGGAGCCCTTTGTGACTAGAGACATTTTCTTGAGATAGTGTTACTCTTTGGAGGTTTCAGCAGCAGCACCCCAGGAGCCTTCACCTAGATATGAATGTGAGTCTCATTATAGACCGAGGAGGAGATTTTTCCTTGGAGGATTCATGATGACTCTATTATTTTGGAGGAGCATTCTCATTCCCCATGCTTGGTCTACTCAATAGTTTATGATTTTTGAGGTATTTTCCCATTATATCTTTCATATGTGTTATGTTTTGTGCTTCAGTTTCTCATGGGATTGAGTTGTTTCATGGGGGTTGATTATGGATACTCATTTGGGGATTGGTTTATCATGATTTTATATGCTTTATCTTTCATAGATATGGATCTTGAGCTATGGCTATTTAGTTCTAGAGGATTCACTTTGAGGGATGTTATGGCATGGTTATCTCCTTGTGCATTTGAGTTTATGATATCATTCTATGATGAGGATTGTTAGGAGATGGTTTATGGGATTATTTCCAATTATGGGGATGGCTACTTTGAGTTTGATCTTCTTGATTAGAGAGGATTACATCTAGTTTGGCTTTGTTACATTGATTCATATGTTGTACTTGATCTATGAGATTAGGTGTTATGGATGTTGTTGAGGCTTTTCATTTGGGGTTGTTAGGAGATCATACTTGACACAACAATACACTTTTGAGGTGTCGGTCAGAGGAAATTATGGTTTACAGGTTTCTCTCTTCATGGTTTCTTCCTTGGATAAACATGTTCATATGATCTAGGAAGGATGGTGGCAACATGTTGTGAGGGATTATGCAGCTTCTTGGGTTACATGTGTGGATCATGGTTATTGTTCTTAATACTTCATGCTTACATTTTATTATCACACCTTGATGCATAGTGTTTATTGGTAGACTTGATATGCTTTAACATTACCTATGCAGTGGAAGTTCTTAGATATGTATGTCTTTCATTCAGGTTTTATACAGTGAGCTCTGTGGCTGCACTTTATAGGCTGTAGATGTTCTTGGCATGGGTTTATCGATGCATTGGATACCTTGAAGGCATGGACGGGTTGGATGTATTAGCATGTTTTGTGGATGTTATTTTTGGTCATGTGGGTTTTTTCCTTTTACAACAGCTTGATTGGAGCCTTTGTTATCACTTGGATTTGATGCTTGTGTTATTGGATTGGTGCATATTCACCTTGGCATGTTCATTTTCTTCCATAGGTGGCACGATGGAGGGTGAGAGGAGTCCTTGCTTGAGATGGTGGTCACTTTGTTCATTGTAGGTATCTTGGATGGAGGACGAAGCATGTTGAGATCCGTTGCTTCATGTATGCCATCATGATGCATTTCCCAAGTGCATTGATCCCTTTATGCAAATGTATACAACAAGAGGGAGAATGTTGGGATATGGTGTTGTACACCATTGCATGAATTGATTTATTATATTATTGTAATTAAATAATTATTTAGTTGTGATACACCTTGGTGGTGTTGTTAATCACACTAATTAATTATTTGGGGTCCACTTGATGTATTGTAACATTGTATTATTATTTAATGTGTGAGAGACGTGATAATAATTTAATATTGGGGAAATATTAAATAAAGTGAAAACTTAGTACCTAATATTAAATAAGGAGTTAAAATTTTTTTTGCTAATTTATGAGATTGAAAGCCATCGATATTGTCAATATGATCTATGTTGTGCATTGGAAGCTCATACTCATGGATCTTTATGGAGTTGGTTATGTTTTGGTAACTTGGAGCTCTTGTTTGAAAATATGTGTTGATCCTCTTGTTTGATGGTTTTGTTCCTTTACCTTGAGGTCATGTGCAACAAGAAGGTGTTCACGTTGGATGGGTAGAGATATCGTAGTCACATGGAGAAACACTCTCGATTTGGACTACAAAATGTAGTGCTTATGTTGGGTTCATGGGTTTAACCCTTGGTTACTTGAAAGCACTAGAAATAAGCCACTAAACTATTTGTCAGTTGTAGAGCTGATATGTTTCATATGTTATAAGCTCATGGACAACTTGGTTTTCATGTTGGGTTGCAGTTTAATATTTTTTTTAGTTGTTGGTTTGTAGATCTATGATTATTCCATTATTCAGATGACATGTTTGATGTGAATGTTTGGATGGCTATATGGATTTCAGATTTATAAAGATGTTTTTACATGTTAACTAAAATATTTGGTATGTAGATCTATGATGAGACTGTATTTAGGGTGTTATGGATGAAGAAACTTACAGGTTTACATAGATGCTTGGAGGATTCTTATTGATCAATGGTTCCTCCTATGTGTGTTTGTTTGGAAAATTAGATCTAGTGTTGATTTTGGTGTTCGATTCTTGGAAATCTACATGTTATACTTGATTATCTTTGTTTTGCATGATATTAATGTGGGGTTAAATCTATTTTTCAATTATTTGAGATTGGAACATTGATTATGTATTCTCCTTTGAGATGTTGCATGTGTAGATCTTGGAATTTTTTTTGATGTGGATTCTATTTGGTTGGCCATATTCTTGGTCATCGTTATTACATTGGTATGCTTATTGCAATGGGAGATGGTTATTAGGAGTACCTAATATAGTTGTTCATTTGAATCTTTAGCAGTTGTTTATGGTGAATGAGAAGCTTTTTTCACTTTGAGTAGAGTGTTGGAAATGATATTGGTCCTGATGCCATGTGTAACTCAATATTACTTTCAGTGGGAGCTTTATGTAGTTACATAATATGTTCTATCTTCTTTGTTTCAATAGTTTGGTTCTAAGATTTTGTTGTTGCAATATGTAGTGAGCCATGGATAATCTTTGTTTAGAAGATGTATGGTATTTTGTAATGTTTGTTGGTGTCCTAAGGAGCTCTTGGATTTTTCCTTCAGATTGCAGTGAGAGTTATGACATCTTTGGTTCTATTAACAAAGGATGTGTAGTATTTGTATCTTCTTGGTTTGGAGATTGTGGTTGTACTTTACCTTGTGGGAGCTCATGGTATTGAGTTCTTTGATTGCATTGGGGCCGTGGAGGATCTTTGGTTATGAGATGGTTATCATGATGCCTGAGAGCTTAATTACACAGTTCAATGGGAGATTTGGAAATGATGTCGATTCATCATTTGATGATGGATGGTTGTTTTTATGTGATCTCCTTCAAGGGAATGTTAAATCATGATGTCATGATATGTCCTTGATTCTATAGTTGGAATTTTGACAATGGTCTTGTTTGGTTCTCTTTGGTTTTGAGTATTAATAATTTTCTTGGAGCTTCATGATTTTGTAGGGTTGCATTTGAAGTTGGCATGGATTGATTGGTGGATGCTCATGGGAACTAGAGAGACTTGGGTGAGGCTAAGAGAACTCTTATTTATGGGATCATATGTTGAGATGGTTACTCTTTGATGAGGATTTTACCAGGAAGACTGAGGAGCCTACACCTAGTTGTGGATGTGAATCCATTATGGACCTGAAGAGAAGATTGCCATTTCTTGGTGTTGTATGCATAGAACAGTATTGTATCCTACTCTTGGTCAACTTGGCAAGTGAATGATCTGAGAGGTATTGCCCACTTGATTATCAAATGAATTATTTATTTCTTATGTTGTCTTCTCATATGGGTTAGTCTTGAATATAACCATTTTGAAGACCTGCTAAGAAGAGGACACATGGTTCATGGATTTTCGTTGTTCTCCTTATTTTGGTCTTGAGCTATGGATCTAGTTTTGAGGACTTATTTAGAGAGGTATAGGAAATGGTTTGTGGCTTTGGGAATATTCCCTTTGTTGTGGGAATGATTGGTTAGTTTGATCTACATTTGGTACGAGAGGTTTACATCTATTGCTACCATATTTTCATTTTATTTGAATGTTTGATTTTGATATCCTTTTAGTTTGGAAATAGTGAATGATATCTTACATTACACAGCTTGGTACATGTTAGTATGCAAAAATGATATGGTTTGATTTGCAAGTTCTCTCTTTGGTCATGGTTTTCTTCCTGAATGTTTGGTTTCACATGGTTGAGTGTGAAGAACTTGGGAGAGCTATAAAGACTAATGGTGAGAGAGGTATTACAATATATTTGTTTGCAGTATTTGCATATCATTGTATGTTTCCTTGATACTATGCAATAGAGAAATGTGTGCCGCATCCTCTATGTGAATTACTATAGATAGACTTGATATACCATGATCTATTTTCAGATTTGATATTACTCATGTAGTGGAAGTTTCTAGATATATGTTTGGTTATCCTCTATGATATCTTTGTTTTCTAGTTATTGATGTGATGATATGAGTTTGCATGTTTGATTGGATTTGGATTGATGAGTTATGCAAAATTTGGATTAGCTACCCATTTTCTTGTAGAGGGATGAATTAGATGTGGACTGTCTATATCCATGAGATTATTTTAGTGTTTATGCAAACTTTGTTAGTTGTCTTTGTTTGTGGTCATTTGTGCATTGGTATATACAAAGACTTGATTGTAGATTTTGGATTGGTATGTTGATGGCATGAAGTTTTATCTATGTTTGGTATGCCTTGGTTTGAGGTACAGTTAGCTTGGATTAGTTTCAATTTTGTGTGGTTTCTATTCTAGGTGGTATGAATATGGAAGCTACTCAAAGCCTTTTTTTATCATTTGAATTTGATGCTTATGTTCATGTAAATATTGGTGCAAGTTTTAGTAACAATTGATATTTTTTGCCTTGGCATGTTCCTTTTTTCTTCTATAGGTGGCATGTTGGAGGATGTGAAGGGGTTTCTTGCTTGATGGTGGTTATCATGG
>VDFB02118016.1:0-13129 GCA_007258455.2 Sequoia sempervirens | reverse complement strand
TTGTTGTTAGAAAGATGCCATGAGGCAGTTAATGGTGTTGGTGGCTCGAAATCAAGGAGATAGAGGTCCTAGGAGTTTGGAAGAGGACATAATGGGAAGTTGCAAAGTTGTCATGACAACATTTGTCATGTTGCATGCAACTCAGTTATCTCAGATCCCCATAAAAGACAGGAGTGGGGAATCAACCAACAGACCCTAAAAAGGTGGTAAATGGCATCTAAAGAGAGTGTGTGGCTCGAATTTCATGTATGTAGACTTGTAATCAAGTTTTGGCTTTTGTTGGAATAGAAGAACTCTGCATTTTCTGTGTATACTGAATGTTTTTGAGTGACAGTGCTATTAGATGAGTTAGATGTATTGATTTGACATTAGATTTGTGTTCATAGAGTAGTCTTGAGCATTTTCCATTCTGTAATCAAGTTGTTTTGAGTTGATTTGGTGCTTTGAATTCATAGGTTAAGGTCTAAGGGTCTATTCTGGTCCTGTCCTGACCAGTTTGCCTTTTTATGGCTCCCCCATGAAATCTAGCCACGGGATCTTCCTGAGAATAGATGGATTTGTTAGGGGAGCCATGTATTTGTACATATTCAATAGTAGGAGTCATGTGGAGTCCAGCAAGTATTTTTAAAATCAAACCCTAGGCGAGCTTAGGAAGTCCGGTTAGAGGTTTGATAGTGAAAAATTCAAGAATATAGGCAAGGGAAAGAGATACCGTACATAACAAGTATAGTTCTAGGTGGGGTATAGTCATATCTAAGTGTGCTAGAAGGATTGAGGTCTAGTCAATCCATTTGTGTGAGAGAGGAGCAAGAAATCAGAAAAACCCTAGTAATTAGGCCTATTAGCCTATTTGACCTAGATTGTAGGAAACTAGTGTATGGAGGAGTCAGGGGTCTGAAACCTGGTAAATCTTTTAGAAGACCAAAAAGGGTATCTGAATGTGAATTTTTTTTTCTAGGTTATTTGGAAAGTTTGAGCAAGAAAAGCAAAAATGACACTATCAAGGGCTACAAGGGATTAGGCCTCTTCAAGACCAAATCTTGGAATTGGTAAGAAGGAAGATTGAAGACCATCCAATATGGATCTAATTGGATGTGAAATGCATGTTTCGAGTATCTCTAGCACCCCTGCAAGTAGTTCAAGGTGTTTTGTGATGTTGGCACTTAGAGTCTTCTGAGTGTAGGAGAAAGTTGCTAGTTCAAATTGGTGTTAGTCTTTCAAGGTGAAGCACAAAGTTGAGAAAATATTGGAGAGGAGTTGAAATAGAGCTTAGTTAATGCCCTAAGCCTAACTAAAACCTAGAAGCTATCAGGTTCCTAGATGAAGATAGGGAAAAGTCTTCCTAGCTAGTTGTGCAAGCAAACCAGGGAACACACACCATATTGGTATCAGAGCCTTGTTTGATCAGGCTTGTGATTGATGTTGCAACCCACTGAATCAGTAGGAGAGAACACACCAAAGGAAGACAGAACCATGGTGACTAATGCTGAGTTAGCCAAGAAGGTAGAAGAGCAAGAGGAGGATAACCAACTGCTAAGAGAAAGGTTGTCTTGAATGGAGAAGCTCTTGGATGAAGTCCAAGAAATAGTAGACAAAGTAAAGGATAAAATAGAACTGAAGGAAGAGCAGGAAGAAAAGGAAAAGGAATTGGATGTGGAGGAGGAAGCTCCAAAACCTGACCCTGTCCTTGCTGAAGAACCCTTCTTGAAGGCACTGCAGGCCTTAAGTGGCAAAGCTTTGGAAGGAGTGCCACTATTTAGTGGACAAATGGATCCTGATTCAGTCATGGACTGGATTGAAAGCATATAGAATCACTTTGAATGTGATGGTATAATAGAGGCCCAAAAATTAAAGGTGGCCAAGTCAAGGTTGAGAGGTTCAACTCTCACATAGTGGAAGTTTGTGCAAGCTGAAAGAGAGAAAGAAGGAAAGGGTCCTATAGTTACATGGAGAGGCATGGTAACCAAGATCAAGTAGACCTACTTACCTAATGACTATGAAGTCCAGTTGCATAGGAGGAGACATAATCTTAGACAAAAATATATGGATGTCCAAACATACACCGAGGAATTCCAAAAGTTGTGCCTCAGATCAAAGGTGGTGGAAGATGAAAGCATCAAGTTAGCAAGGTATTTGAATGGACTCAAGTGGTCTATTCAAGAAGACATGAGCCTAGTGAACTTCAAAACCATTCGCCAATGTTATCAAATGGCCTTAAAGATAGAGGAGAAGGGAAAAAAGAAGCAAGAGAAAACCTCCAAGAGTAGAGGTAAGGGAAAAGACAGTAGAGGACAAAGAGGTGGTTATGGTGGAAGAAGTTCAGAATCAAGGGCTCAAAGAGAAGTCAGGTACTTTGAGCAGCAAGAAGGAAGCTCTAGTAGAGGTGGTAGAGGAAGAGGCTCTAGCTCTAGAGGAAGAAGTGGTGGACAAGGAAGAGGTAGTTACTTTACCAATATGAAGTGTTAGCACTGCAATCAAATGGGACACCCGAATTATAGGTGTCCAGAGAAAGGTAGAACTTCTCATGGAGGTGATAAGAGAACTAATGTAGTTCATGATGAGACAACTGCAATAGAGAAACATTCTGAAGTACCATTGAATTCTGAGGAAGGTGAGAACCTCATGATGAGGAGAACTTTGATCAAGGAGCCTGTTAAAGAAGAATCAAGCCAAAGGAGGTCCCTGTTTAGGATAAAGTGTAAGATGATGGGGAAAGTATGTAGAGTCATCATTGACTCAGGGTCTACTGACAATATTGTGTCAGAGGAGACAGTCAGCAAGTTGAAGTTGACAAGGATACCCCACACCAATCCTTACAAGGTCACATGGCTCAATAAAGGTCAACATGTCTTGGTAAATGAACAAGCATGGGTGGAGTTCTCAATTGGAAGGTACAAAGACAAAGTCTTGTGTGATGTGTTACCTATGGATGCATGTCACTTGCTCCTAGGTAGACCATGGCAATTTGATTGCCAAGCTATGCATGATGGAGTGAAGAACTCTTATACTTTCAAGAAGGATAAGGTAACATTTAGAATTCAGTCACTGTTAGAAGATGCAGAGGTGCAATCAACAGGTCCTAAATTGCTCATGGTTGGTGAAAAAGAGTTCTTAGAAGCCTTGGAAGAAGGAGAAGGAGTTGGCTATGTAGTAATGATAAGGCCAAGAGAGGTAAGTAATGAGAAAGCAGCTGAGAAGCCAGAGTTACCTAAGGAAATACAAAAAATGTTGCAGACCTATGAAGGCATTGTGAGTAGTGGACAACCAGCAGCATTACCCCCTAAAAGAGCCATAAGTCATAGGATAGACTTGATACCAGGGGCTACCTACCAAATAAGGTAGCTTACAAGATGACCCCTCAACAAAATGAGGAAATAGCTAGAGCAAGTACAAGAACTCCTAAACCAAGGTCTCATTAGGAAGAGTATCAGTCCATGTGCAGTACCCACTGTCTTAGCACCTAAAAAGGGAGGAGAATGGAGGCTTTGTACTGATTCAAGGGCCATAAATAAGATAACCATTAGGTATAGGTTCCCTATCCCTAGGATTGAAGACCTCATGGATTGTCTAGGTGAAGCTAGGTACTATACCAAGATAGACTTAAAGAGTGGTTATCACCAAATTAGAATACATGAGGGAGATGAGTGGAAAACAACTTTCAAAACCAATGAGGGTTTATATGAGTGGCTGGTTATGCCATTTGGGTTGTCTAATGCCCCCTCCACATTCATGAGGATCATGAATGAAATCCTCAAAGACTACATTGGTAAATTTGTAGTGGTGTATCTTGATGATATACATTTATAGAAAACAAGAGAAGAGCACTCCAACAGATAGAGTTGTTTTCAAGAAGCTGTAGGAGGAGAAATTGATGATCAATTTAGAAAAGTGTGAATTCATCAAGACAGAGCTGGTGTACCTTGGATTTGTACTCTCACATGGCAACTTGAAAATGGACAGTAGCAAAGTGGAAGCCATCCTCAATTGGCCTACTCCAAAGACAGCAACAGAGGTAAGAAGTTTTCATGGCCTTGCTCAATACTATAGGAAGTTCATAAGACAATTTAGTGCTATTTGTGCTCCTATGTTGGATACCATTAAAGGAGGAATGAAGACTAAGTTTGTATGGAATGAGCAAGCTAACAAAAGTTTTGAGTTGTTAAAAGAAAAGATAGCTACCCAACCTGTTTTGGTGTTACCAAGCTTTGAGAAGCTATTCACTATAGAGTGTGATGCAAGCAATGTGGCTATTGGAGCTGTCTCAGTCAAGAGGGCAGACCGGTGGATTTTCATTCAGAGAAGTTAAGTGAAGCCAAGAAGAAGTATTCTTCTTATGACCTTGAGATGTATGCATTGGTCCAGGCTTTAAGGAAATGGAGGCACTACGTGCTTGCCAAGGAATTCATAGTGTATTCAGACAACCAAGCACTTAGTTTCCTAAATTCACAAGAGAAATTGAGTCACAGACACATGAAGTGGGTGGAATACCTGCAAGCTTAAACTTTCAATATCAAGCACAAGAAAGGAGTACTCAACAAGGTGGCAGATGCCTTGAGTAGAAGAGTCCTCACCATACAAGAAATTCAGTTGAAGAGCATGGGGATAAATCATTTCAAGGATCTGTATGCAGATGATGAAGATTTTGTAGACATTTATAAGGTATGTGCTGAATACAAGAATCATTTTCATAGTAAATATGCTGAATATACTTTGAAAAGTGATATTTTGTTTAAAGGGAATTAGTTATGTGTCCCTAGAGGCTCTATTAGAGAGAATTTGATACAAGAAAAGCATAATGGTGCATTGAGTGGTCACTTTGGGATCACAAAGACTCAAGAACTTGTTCAAAGGTTCTATTATTGGCCAAGGATGAACCTAGATGTTAGGAGGTATGTGGAGAGTTGTATAGTGTGTCAAAAGGCCAAAGGTACTTCTTCAAATGCAGGCCTATACCAACCACTTCCTATTCCTACCAGGCCATGGGAGTGCTTGAGTATGGATTTTGTAGTTGGGTTACCCAAGACAAGGCAAGGCATGGATAGTGTTTATGTAGTTGTGGACAGATTCAGCAAGATGGCTCACTTTGTGCCATGTAAAACAACAAATGATTCCAATCAAATAGCCTCTCTCTTCTTCAAAGAGATAGTAAGGATACATGGGTTACCTATAAGCATTGTGTCAGACAGAGACACCAAGTTCATGAGCCATTTTTGGAAGACTCTTTGGCAGAGATTGGGCACTAATCTATCTTTTGGATCTGCATACCATCCCCAAACTGATGGTCAGACTGAAGTTGTTAATAGAACTCTTGGAAATTTATTAAGGTGCTTGACCAAGGAGTATGGTCAACAATGGGATCAGTTGATTGAGCAAGATGAATATGCTTATAATGACACTATGAACAAATCAACAGGGAAGAGTCCCTTTGAAATTGTCTATGGTCTACATCCTAGAGGAGTCTATGAGCTAAGAGACTTAAAGGATGGAATCAAGGGAAGTGGATATGCTGATGATTTTGCTTATGCAATGCAGGAGATTCATGATATAGTTAGGAAGAAATTGGCAGAAAACAACATGAAGCATAAGACTAAGGTGGATGAGAATAGAAGAGAAGTGCAGTTCAATGTTGGAGACTTGGTGATGGTGCATCTAAAAAAGTCCAGGTTGCAAAAAGGAGTTCCTCACAAGTTGCAAATGAAGAGGATAGGTCCTTGACCTATCTTGGCAAAATATGGAAACAATTCTTTTAAAGTGCAGCTACCCGATGACAGTGGATTGTCCCCTATTTTTAACATTGCAGACCTGGTTCATTACAAAGGACCACCACCAGACATGGATAAAAGTCTCAATGAAGTCATCCAAGATGTGGAAGAGCTCAAACTACCTTCTGCTATAGTCAAACAAGCTGACAGTATACTGGATACTAGGGTCTATAAGAAGACTAGAACCAATGAATATAAGGAACATCTGATAAAATGGCATGGTCAACCTGATGCTGATGTAGTGTGGATCAAAGAATCAGAGTTCAATAAGTTGGGAATTGATCTCAACTTACTCAATCCAAGGGTGGATTGAACTCTTTTGTTTTGGGGAGGATGGTGCAGGAGCACCTAGGCTAACCTCCATAGTTTAAGAAATTTTGGCTTGTATTTGACCTTAGCCAAGTCAGAGTAATTGTGTGTGTTGATTTGGACCTTAGAAGGTCATTTTTGTGGTTGGGTGAATTAGTCATTAGGACTAAGATTCACTAAAGTTTACTCATCATTGATAGTTTAGCTTTAATTAGCCTTAGTAGCTTAAAATGGGATTGGAGTCTTAATTATGTTCTAAACACATCTATGTTGTTAGAAGATGCCAAGAGGCAGTTAAGGGAGTTGGATGCTTGGAATCAAGGAGTTAGAGGTCCTAGGAGTTAGGATGATGGCACAATGATAAGTTGCAAAAAGTTGTTTAAAAGTTGCCTTGACAACATTTGTCATGTTGCATGCAACTCGGTTATCTTGGATCCCCTAAAAGATAGGAAGTGGGGAATCGACCAACAGACCCTAAAAAGGTGGTAAATGGAATCTAAAGAGAGTGTGTGGCTCAAATTTCATGTATGTAGACTTGTAATCAAGTTTTGGATTTTGTTGGAATAGAAGAACTCTGCATTTTCTATGTATATCAATTTTTTTTGAGTGACAGTGCTATTAGATGAGTTAGATGTATTGATTTGACATTAGATTTGTGTTCATAGAGTAGTCTTGAGCATTTTCCATTCTATAATCAAGTTTTTTTGAGTTGATATGGTGCTTTGAATTCATAGGTTAAGGTCTAAGGGTCTATTCTAGTCATGTCCTGACCAGTTTGCCTTTTTATGGCTCCCCCATGAAATCTAGCCACGGGATCTTCCTGAGAATAGATGGATTTGTTATGGGAGCCATGTATTTGTACATATTTAGTAGTAGGAGTCATGTGGAGTCGAGCAATTATTTTTAAAATCAAACCCTAGGCGAGCTTGGGAAGTCCGGTTAGAGGTTTGATAGTGAAAAATTCAAGAATATAGGCAGGGGAAAGAGATACCGTATGGAACAAGTACAGTTCCAGGTGGGGTATAGTCATATCTAAGTGTGCTAGAAGGATTGAGGTCTAGTCAATCCATTTGTGTGAGAGAGGAGCAAGAAATCATAAAAACCCTAGTAATTAGGCCTATTAGCCTATTTGACCTAGATTGAAGGAAACCAGTGTATGGAGGAGTCAGGGGTTTGAAACTTGGTAAATATTTTAGAAGACCAAAAAGGGTATCTGAATGTGAAATTTTTTTTCTAGGTTATTTGGAAAGTTTGAGCAAGAAAGGCAAAAAGGACACTGTCAAGGGCTAGAAGGGATTAGGCCTCTTCAAGACCAAATCTTGGAATCGGTAAGAAGGAAGATTGAAGACCATCCAATATGGATCTAATTGGATGTGAAATGCATGTTTCCAATATCTTAGCACCCTTGCAAGTAGTTCAATGTGTTTTGTGATGTTGGTACTTAGAGTCTTTTGAGTGTAGGAGAAAGTTGCTAATTCAATTGGTGTTAGTCTTTCAAGGTGAAGCACAAAGTTGAGAAACTCTTGGAGAGGAGTTGAAACAGCGCTTAGTTAATGACCTAAGCCTAACCAGAACCTAGAAGCTATCAGGTTCCTGGATGAAGATAGGGAAAAGTCTTCCTTTAGTAAAGATTTAGTATTTGATGAATCTCCTCTCATAAAATTAGACAGTAGAAGTTGGAATAAAATAGGAACAAATATCATAACATGAAAAAAATTAGTTGGAAACTCATCCATTTACAAAAAAAATAGGGAGAAATAAGTAGATTTTGAAGAAGATGAGGATGCAAAAAATATACATGAAAATATGGAAATACCACAAAATTCTCTAAGGAGATCTACATAGGTTAGAAATTCTCCTAAAATATATGATGATTATGTTTCATCTATTGCTTTTATTTCTTACGATGGGAAACTAGTTGTTATCAGGAAGTAATGGATGGTACTAAAAGTGGTAAATAGAAAATAGCAATGAAAGAAGAAATGGATGCCTTAGAGAAGAATAAAACATGGGAGATGGGAGAACTCGTAAAAAGGTAGGAAATTTGTTGGTTGCAAATGGATCTACAAACTAAAGAAGGGTGTTGATGGTAAATTTGAAAGGTATAAAGCAAGACTAGTAGTAAAAGGGCATTCTCAAAAGAAAGGTATTGATTTTCATAAAAAAAATTCACCAGTTGTTAAGTTTGTTTCTATTTGGGTTGTATTTACACAAGGAGATTTGGATGATGAGATATATATGGAACAACTAGAAGGGTTTGTTCAAGATAAGAACAAAAAAATTGTTTGCAAACTCATTTGTAACACCGTCAGCAAACCCCAAAGGACAACAACTACACAACAAAAAATTTTTTAACATAAAGTAAAAGTACTATGTTATCAATTGCAACTAACATAATTACAAATACAAATACATACTAAACTCCTAAGTCCCTTGGGGTACACGAGAGACATTACGTTAACTACCCATTAACAAACTTAACTAATCCAACATTCTATTCCATGGATATGAGCTCTCATATAAAAGTGATAAACGCTAAGCATAAAATAAGAATGAACCACATATGCTAAACAAGATTACATAACCAATAAAACTTGGAAATAATGAGAACTAATTTACTCAACATATCAACATCAAATATATATATAATTACATCGTGAATAATGTTTTGAATTACAAAGTGAGTTATAACAATACATCATGATACAAACTAAATACCAATAACCATTTATCCAAGTTACAAGATACATTATCCCAACACATGGGCGAGTTACAATACAATTTACATGATATGAATAAAGTATAAATGTATACATCTGAAAGTACATAAATCTGGTACAAACTGTCACCACAATCTCTGCACTGAAGGTTAACTACAGAATGGGAAACCCAACGGGGTGCGAAGCACGTTCCACCCGACCACCCCCGTGCTAGGAGTAGTTAAGAAAGGATTCCCGACCAAGGCGTCAAAAGTAACACATATGACTCAACACCAATCATGGAAAAGAAATTCATACACAAAGGAAATGTGACAACAAAGGTCTACTAACATAACATGACAACAAATGATTCCAAGACAAAACAATAAATCACTTCCAGAGGATTCCAATTAAAACGACTAAGGGGAAGGCTAGAGGAGAGTGTCATCGCATGGCCTTCATGGATTATCCTGACATCCTATCACAAGGTGCCGCCTCCATCTATGGTTATCCTGACTGCCTATTTCAAGGCGCCGCCCCATAGGGTGACTCATGTAGAATCGTGCATTACTCGTGGAAACGAGATCACGATTATGCCAACCACGGCCTTCTCGACCACCTTTAGTCTTTGGAAGCCCTAATAGGTGAGCGAGGTATCTATCATTATATTTTAGTGTTTAACTACCCATCCCCTAATTAATTAGCTAGGTTTTCACTTTTTACACTAATCTACTGTGGGTTATCCTGACAGCCCCTTTGTGCGCCGGCACCCACATAGAGCCACTCTCCCTAGAATTCCCTAACATACCACAAAACATGAGGGATTGAACTCTCAAGTTCACAAAACATAGGATAGAGATTCGCGAGGTAAAAACCATCTTGCCATACTCTTATAACACGGTAACTTAACAAAAGAACGAAACTCAAAGTAATCACAAGATTACATCCACAAGGAAAGCAGAACTAAAAACCCTAATTGAATGCACCAAATTTCTTAACCTCTGGAAGTTCAACGAAAACCCTATAACCCATAATTAAGTTAACCAAATAAATAAACACTCAAGTTAACTCAACACAAAAGTCTCAATAACGAACTCCATAAAATAAACCTACTATTTATACAGAATCAAGGAATTGATTTATAATATAATTCCATAAGTCAAACAATCATCATCGCACACAAGAATTTCTTTTACAAGATCAAATCATTAATTTTCTCAATTAACTCCACTAATGAAAGACAATTAAATAAACTTAATAAATCGTTCATTACAAATTTCACCAAAAAGAAAATATACAATCATATTAAAATAATCATCAAAAATATAATACTCCTCGATTAAAACATATATGTATTTGTATATATACATATCACTTTATAAATATATACTTATACATATTCATATATATATATTAATTAACATAAATTAATTTAAATAACTCTAAAGTTTCGAATTTATAAATTGAAATAAAATGTACAATAAAAATTCGTATTTTTTTTTATTTAACAAAAAGATTTAATAAAAAATAATAATAATAAAGGCAAGCCCTCTTGGGAGCTGCGTGCCTCCCCATAGGGGAGGACAACCCCAAGGATCGGCAGATACAGCCTAAGGATCACTGCATAACAGCCCTTGACTGTAAGGGCCTCTTTATGGGTCAAGGGGTAAGCAGTGGTAAAAATGCATCAGAGCTGTCCCTCCTACATAAAATATGAATTCTATCTCATTTTTAAATTTCCATTTTAATAAAATTCGGCAATTATTAAATAGTAAAACTACTACTATATATATATATATATATATATATATATATATATATAGAGAATTTCGATTTAATTTCGAAAATAAATTTCTCGCCGCTATATATATATATATTTAAGAAATAAAGGAAATTTAATTCATTATTTCTATACTGGCAGAATATAAATCTATTTTACAGATGATAGAAAAATTGTAAAATACAATTTATGCTCAATACATACATATATATATATATATATAATTTAAATTTCACAGCCAGAAGAATACAGAGGAACAACAATTCCACCAAAACAAAAAGAAATAATTGGAATCTTAATTTATTTTCAAAGTGATAAAATATAGAGAAAATGAAACGCTATAATTATCCACAGGCAATAAAAAGGTTTGCACAGTAGTTCTTCTAGTTTCCTTGTGTTTATTTCCATTTTTTCCTTGCACAAAAATACTCTAAATTTCCTCTGTTCAACTATGGGGTTTTTGACTAAAATCTACAGAGGTAACACAAGTTTTAACGGCAACAACCGGGAACAAGTTTTTCTACAGTAAGATTCTAATTTCCTCAAAGAAAGTAGATAATTCTTCTTATACACCAGAAGAAAGCATTTTACAAAGAAAACAAATTAAATACAATGAAATACCTGTTTCCTGTAGGTTGTAGAAGTAAGAGTTGTACCAAATTTTTCCACGGAACCCTGCAGCTTTAAAACTCCTCCTAGAAGCTTCACCTCTAGCCAACAAGAAAATCTTCTGGAACCTTGCAGCTTATTCCAAATTCACACACCAGTATACAACAAATAACCCAAAAAGAAATTTCACACAGAGCTTTTCCCACCCTTCTCAACCAAAACTTTCCCGTGAAGAACTTCCGTTACCCATGCCTCTTTTGCTTCCGGGAATAATTTCCCCCAACAAAACTCATTGATTTCCCCACTACTTCCCGTACAACTCCAATAAAAGAAAATTTAATAATTTTTTTTTTTAAAATCAATTTTATTCATTTATTTATATTTTATTTTATTTATTTATATTTTATTTTATTTGTTTATATTTTTCTTTTATTAACATTATAACTTAATAAACTATTTAATTAACTAAAAAATGCAAAAGCAATAAGACTTTTAAAATATCAACAAGGTAAAATTTATTTTATTTAAACTATTCCTTTAATAGAGAATATAACTCAATTAACTAAACTACAATTAACTTAAAACTCCATCAATTAAATATATAATTGATCACACATACCCGACATTAATTAAATCACACTTAATTAAAAATTGATTAAAAATTTATTAAATCCCAAACTAAAATGTTAATCAACACGAACACATTTACAAACAAGGAAAAATAGAAACAAAGGCAACAATGGACTCACAAAAGACGAACTTGGGATGAGAATTCTTTCCTAACCACTCCTTTTTTTCAACATTAATCCCGTTGAGTTTATTTTGATGCTCGCCCTGTCCTGCCTAAGTAGGTGGAATCGAGACTTTTTACCTACATCCTGCAAACAACAAGGTCATGTACATGTCCATATATATATAAATAATTAAAACATTACATTGTGAGAAGAATTTGCAGCGTAGCAGGGCACTCGTAAACGAGTGGTGCTACACTGTCTTCTCACCAAAACTATACTAGCAATTTATGATATCAATAATGAAATAAAATTTCTAACTAATTAATCACATTGTAAAATAAATTACAAAATCACTGCATCAAACTATATTACTGAATCAAATTAAACATCACAATCCAAGGTAAACTTAATGTCATAAATTGAAATAACATAATCCTCAATCAATCTAACTATGCATCCACACACCACATAAGAGTAACAATAGTAGCAAAAGTATCAGCCACATGGGGGTATTACATCCTCCCCCCCTAGAACATGGCTTACTCCAGGAAGCCAGTAAACAAAGAAAACACACAAGGAATAACTAGATGGTTTCCTAGTTAGCTAGGTAGGTAGCCTTAACGGCCTCCCTACTGGAAGGTGTCCATTCCTTCCTTTCACGATAAAGCCTCCTCAAAGCTTCCACAAAAGTCTCAAAATCAGAGAGCACAGAGAATTTGGAATAATCATATCTAAGTCTGATTTTCCATAGCCGTTTGACTATAGGATCCCGAACCTTCTTCCGAGGTGTTTTCCTTATCTTCATCCTGGAAAACACCACTGAATAGGTTTTAGTTTAAAAAACCAACACACATCTAATCACCATAACAACATAAAACTCACAACATCACCATATATACAATATTATTAAAGAACACAACAAAATAGCCATATAACATAATCATTGTGAAATGTATCATCTAACAACATATGCAATATCCAGTACAACAAATCAACCAAACAATAAATCCACCATCGCTCTACAATCAGCGATCAAATACGTCAAAATAAAGTATCGGGTCAATCAATGTGTAACACACTATCAGAAAACATAAACAAAATGGAGGGGTACAACATCCTTCCCCCCCCAAGATCAGACTTACTCTAAGAAGCCTACACATAGAAAATAGATAACACACACATCTAAAATAGGTCCTACCAAGCTATAGAAGACTTGCTACTAGGATCCTACTAGAT